>JAVLUZ010000169.1:0-50000 GCA_036768485.1 Mermis nigrescens | reverse complement strand
CCTAATTCGGAAAATGCACTATTTTCGTGTTTGTTTCTATACCAGATACATATTGTTGATATTTTTAGCCGCTTTTATTGCTACATTGATTATTTATCTTTCTGTTTTTTCGACTTTGCTTTAAAACTTAAAAGCGGAACATATAAGCATTATATAATATGTTCATCTAGGGCCTATTACTAATATTTCAAAAATGAGGAATTGGCTTATTTTAAGATTTTGTGTCAAATTTATTTAATTAATTAATTAAGTAATTAATTAATTAATTGAATAATACTTAATTAATTAATTATGTACTTAATTAATTTGAACTCTAATTACATATTATTAATTGCTGTCTAGCGTTTAATAACCGCTTTTCGGCATTTTTCCTTCTGAATGGCCCAGATTGCAAATATATAGGTCAGTGAAGATTTTGTACTTTCGCTTCGGAATGAGATATATTTTGATTAATAACCGAAAAATCGATTAATGCTCGAAACAGCCTAGAATTGGTTCGAAAAAGTTAAAATGCAAAATTGCATGTATTCTAGGAAAAATGTAGGTTAAGAGAATTTTATCTATTAATTTGAGAAAATGTTTATATTCTCGGACACATTTTTCCTTACCGATCTTTGAAAAAAATATTTTTGTTATGGACCCTGACAATGCATTAGTATATAACCTGAAAATCGAAAAATTAAGAATTAAAAAAATGAAAAAATTAGAAAAAATTAAAAAAATTTTTGATTTTTTTGCTCAGCTTTTCATACGATTTCTGATTAAAACCCGAGCCATTTTCGAGTATTTGTGAAAAAGGAGCCATTTTTCCAATTTTATTTAAATTGAAACAAATTTCAAGCTAAAAAATAGCAAAATTTGTAAATGCTTCTAAAAATGTTAATGATTTTTATTTTTTGCTCAACTTCAGAAGTGAACTATTCAAACCAATATTCTTGTGTCGCATTCATGTAGGCAGCCATTTTGAAAAAAACACTCAAAAAATGGAATTATTACCCTTCTAGTTTACAGTTTTTTCACATAAATGGAAAAACTCGCCGAGTCTGTGTTTCATAACATGTATTTCAGCTTTAGCGAAATTTCGTAACTTTAATGTTCGGAGCAACTGCCTTTTTTATAGAAATCCCTGATCGATATGTATTCCGATGTCCTCGACAACTTGATCGATTACGATTCTTCATACAGCATACAGGATCACTTACCTCGAGTCAGTAAATTTTCTGGAAAGTTTTTGAAAAAAATATTAAATAGATTTACAAAAATTTGTATACATATTACGAAATGACTGATAAATATTTGAAATTTTCAAATTATTAAATCTACAACAAATAAGTTGATGGGTTGTTTCCAAAAATTTATCCACGCAATTTATAGGAAATTCATGTTTTGATTAAAAAACTTGAACGTAAATAAAAATGATAAAAATTGTATATTTTAAAATTATCTAAAATTTAAAAAAATTAAAAATTGTGTTTTAAATATTTCTAAAATTAAAAAAAATTGAAAATTGCTCATTTAAAAATTTGTGCCAAAATTTTGGTTATTTCGGGTTTTTTTCGTAGAAACTTTCGAAGGCCGATTTTGATCGATTCGGAAAATTTAAACAACTTTAGCGCTTAAACAAAAACTTTAAACAACGAAACTTTAAAACTTTGGGCAAAATTTTGAACAAAACTTTCATTTAACTTTTATCCTATTTAATATTTTGTTTATTCAAACCTTTTTTAAATTTTGCACAATTAAACATTTATTTATCTAAAACTTTCATCTTGTTTAAACGAAATAAGATAAAAAAATTCGGTAACAATAAATCAAGCATTGTTGTCTAATCTTTGAAAATTTTTGTACGCCTCACCGAATTTTTTTTAAATTCTCAGGTTGTCGTCGTGGGCGATCAGAGTGCTGGTAAAACCAGTGTTCTCGAAATGATTGCTCAAGCGCGTATATTTCCTCGGTAAACATTTATGCTGCATTTATCTGTACATATATTACATGTTTTATTCACAGTGGCGGATCCAGGATTTCCCTAAGGGGGGGCGGCGGTACCCCTAAGGGGCGCGGGGGGCGGAACCCTGACTTATTAAAAAAATTAGCCGTTTTAACCCGAAAATCGCTAAAAATCGCTTAAAAATCCTTAATTTTGCGCACTATTTTGGGCCAATGGGGGAGGGGGAGGGGGGCGGCCGCCCTCCGCCCCCTTAAATCAGCCCCTGTTTATTCATACATATTTATTTTTTTAAATTTATTTCTAAATTTATTTTTTGTACTGTATTTTTTTATTAATACAATTATGTATACTCGTATTTGCATTTGTCATGACGAGCTTGAGCTACCAGAAAATAAAAAGAAAATTGTCAAAAAAGCGAAAGAAAATACGGAAAGAAAAAAATGTTTTTGGGTTATGCATTTGTAGTTACGAGAATGAACCACCTAATAAAGCAACGAAAAATTTAAAAACGAAAGAAAAAATAAGATAATAAAAAATTTTAAATGTTGTAAAATAGCGCGACATTTGTTTATTTTCGTCGTTATAATGTACATTGTTAATTTTTCCTTTATTCTTCTGGGTGCCGCATTGAATCGCAAACTACTTGCACATTTTTACTGGCAGAATTTTGCACTTGAGATGGATTAAACCGTAGAGTTTCCGATTCGACCTTTTTTAGCCATTCGAATTTTCAGATTTTCCATTTTTCAAATTTCTAAATTTCAACCATTTATTGACTTGATAACGTGACCTTCGACCTTTCAATATCGCTTAGAAATAGCGGATACTACTTATTGCTCCTTCAAGAAAGCATCAGATATCTAAAATTTAGGAATGGTAAAAGAATCCGTATTTAGGGGGGATGGTCGACGTTTGCTCTTGCTCTTTGTTTCGTACGTGGTTTAAAATTTACAAGCTCTTTTTCGTTGGCTATTTGCCAAGCCTAAGCCCAATTTGAAGCACGGAAACGATTGAATGCGGATGAACGTGTAGATGGAGTAGTCTGCAATTTATGGTGGGCGGGGGGTGCAGTTATCTTACTTTTTTGGCCCAATGCCAAATAGCCGAAAATATACATAGGTTTTACGCAAACAAATTATCTCGACATCTATGGGATGTGGATTTAAGTACTCCGCTCTAACATGTCTTGTTGTTTACACCTGCTGACGCTTTAAATTTTCGGCTTAAATGGGCCTACTATCGAGCATGCAGATAACCGACTTTTGTAGAAAAAACCGTCTAAAATGCATGAAAAAGCAAATTGTTTGTTGCTTAGATGTATTGGGGAGGGAAAGAATTCATCGCATATTTTCTAAATATTAAGAATTTGGGGTGAGGACAGCCGATCGATTCTTACCTACGGCCAGGGGTAGGGGTTTAAATGACTAATTGTTCTTGGAAAGAATGGTAAAAAAGTACATTAATAATGGACTAAAAAATAAGTTTTTGCCAAAAAGATAGGGGCTGGGGTCAAAAACCCCACTTTTGGGGAAGGGGGTGAATGAAGAGAGGGCACGGCCGATGGGGCATTACGCTGAATCCTTAATATTGTACGACAAGCATTCCGGTCCTTGTTCTTTTTGGCTCGAGGTTTGCACACTCTTGAACATCGTGGGAAATTCTGGGTTGGGGAATTAAATGTTAAAGTGCATTTTTTAGCTCACGACTGGTGAATAAGCGCCAAAAACATCATTTTCTGGCGTTTCTGATGTTGCTCCATCTTTCTTGTACGTGAAAGCATGGAGGAATTTCATAAAAACGAAGAAAATTGAATAAATTGAAGAAAATGTAGTCAAAAAATGAGTCTTTGACGCGAAGCGCCAGAAATTTGACACTTTTGAGTATGCAGAGAGTCAAAAAGGCCTTAACAGGATGTTATCTACGAATTTCTTTGAAATATTTCGGGAAAATAGCGAATTCAGGGGTGAATGCTTTTCGGAGGAGGAGGAGGGGGGTGGGTGAAACCCCTACCCTGACCCCCACGATCACGTAACATATCTCTCCCTACTTTTCAGGGGTGCTGGCGAAATGATGACTCGAGCTCCTGTAAAAGTGACTCTGAGCGAAGGACCTTATCACGTGGCGCAGTTTAGAGACAGTCGACGGGAATTTGATTTGACCAAAGAATCTGAAGTAAGATCAGAATGGAGTCCAAACAAGACGGAGCTTTACCCCGTGCCTTTGGGCATAAGATTCCGTGTGTAGGCTATTTTTACGATTTTTAGTAGTTTTCCGCCACTTTTGGCTAAAAATAGAAGATTATTTATCCCCCGCCGCCGCCACCTTCCCCCGCAGTAAACATGCTTGCTCAGGCCACCCCCAGTAAACAAGGCCGGTCAGGTCAACCCCCCCAGAAGTTTGAGTCTCTAAATGGACGCGACATTTCAAGCAGATTCTGTTCTTTGATGCCCAGACTGAATGCGGGCGCGCTTCATATCGATTTTCGTTTACGCTTCTCGTTTTTCACATTTTTTGTTTAACTTTTTTTTTACTTTCCTGACCGTATTAATTTTTCTGAACTTTGCAGAACGTTAGCCGGGATTAGCAAGACAGATTATCTCGCCGTAAAATTAATTCAAAATTAACGGGTCTGTTATTTAAGTGAAATTTTGTGGAAAGTTTAGGCGACAAAAATTCTTTGCAATGGCTCACATATATAGGAGTACGTTTTACCAACCCACCAAGATCACGTACGTGACTTAAAATGGCAAAAAACGCCAAAAATGGCCCAAAACTGCAAATTTGTCGGTAAACTGTAAAAATCTCTTTAATCTGTTAGATGTACATCAGTGATCGGACCGAGGGTACTTTTTTTGGACCCCCGGCCGAGGCCGAGGCCGAGGCGCCTTGAATCCTTGCCCCGGCCGAGGCCGAGGCCGAGGCCGAGGCCGAGGCCGAGGCCGCGGCCGAGGCCGAGGCCGAGGAGTAATGCCGAGGGTCAAGCTTATATACTCCATACCCATAAATAGTGCTCTTAGAATATTTTGTATGCACATGAGCTAGAGAAAAATCGTAATATTGAACACTTTATTGAATGTCATTTTCAATAATAGTAGATTAAATGTGTCAAGGATTTATTGAATAAAGTCAGCAGAATGAAAGCTTACTTAATGTAACAAGTTGCCGTTGAAGACTTGGAAAAGTTAATAAAAAATATGGCTGAACAAGCACTTAAAAACTTTTATTACTATACATAAATAAGAAAACAGTGTCAAAGAAATAAACGAACAAACGAAATAAGCTAAGCAAAGACAGAACTGTAGCCATTGTTGTGCTCGCTTTTGCAGTAATGCATGTTTACACACGCTTTTTCAGTCATCCAATTCTGGTGTGGTAGGTAATATGACAGAAATTGCACTGTACTTTTCCGATCATAGTTTCCCAAGGTCCAGAGTTGAGGGAAGGGTGAAATCCCAAAATGGGGGACCAGTAAACTAAGTAGTGTCTTTGTATGAGCGAACAAATTTTTGTAGATATTTTATATAAATATATTTTTAAACATACTTATTTTTACATACTGCCAGTGTGTGACCTGTAACCGGCATGCAGTCCTAAACAGTGTTTTTTTTTGTGCAAGATACCTTTTTACATGTACAAAAATGGTATCCAAAAGTCTTTGCACATTTTGTACATGCAAATTTTTGTGTATTATTATAGTATGGTACAGTAGCGATTTATTGTGGTAAAACAGGGGTTTTCGACCTTCGGTAGCGTATCTTAGCTAATTCTTAGGTCTCTGAATATTTGACATTTTTTCCATTCTAAATGCAAATTCTACTATTTTAAAGATATATAGGACAGACAATTACTGATGCCCCAAAAATTTTCGGGAATTTTACACCTTTTCACAGTTTTTGTCTCTCCAAAAATCTTTGTGCATGTACAAAGACAGTCCTGAAAAGTCTCTGTACATTATGAAAAATCTTTGCTGAATACAAAAAACCGTGGTCTTAAATGTGATAATTCGGCCTGGATATAGTTATAAGATTATTTGGCGCGAAGCGCCGAAATTTTTATGAGCTTTTGATGAAATTTACACATAAAACTTGACTGAGAAAGCTAAAACAACTTGTACTACAGAATCAGAAATATTACAGATATTGTAATATGCAAATTAAATCTTGTAATTAGCACTACTGTGCTTAGAAATCCAATGCAACATCAAGATAAATTAGTCAATTTTATCTTTGAAAGGCTAAATGTGCTGAGTTATTAAATAGTACTTGTTTTGCATAAAATTTTTAAAAACAGTATAAATGGATACAAAAGATATTTAAATCTGCATAAAGATGCCTAGATTACACAAAAATTGATTTTTGAGTGTTTAATGCCTCTGCTTTAATATAAATACAGTATATCAGCGATATTTTGCGCGAAGCGCCGAAAATTTTTGAAATTTCTTAAAAAAATACTGAAAAACGATATAATTAATATCACTTTGTCCAAGAAAGTATTTTAACATTGTATAAAAATGGCTCCAAAGAATGCACGAGCCGAGATTGATTTTTGGCAAAACCTGCATTTATTGGCCATTTTTAGGTGCGTTTGTGCGATTTTCGGCCGAAAATTCGTAATCATTTACGCCCTCTCCAATAAAAACGGCCGAAAACCATACGTGTAATAGGAAGGGCTTTGGGGATTTCCCCACCCACCCAGGGTTGGACGTCCTTCCCTAACCCTTCCCTACAACCAGTGATCGGACCGAGGCCTCGGCCTCGGCCTCGGCCTCGGCAAGCCTCGGCGTTTTTGGAGCCTCGGCCTCGGCGCCGAGGGTGAGGCTGAAAAGTGCCGAGGCGCCGAGGGTTAAAATCAAATTTGAATAAGTTTAATATGTCCGTTGAATATTAACTATTTAGAATGCATCTGCAGTACAAAGGCTATTTTTTACCTACAGACTTTTCTTGTGGTTTCAGTCGCGTACCCAGCTACACAAAGTTACATACAGCAAAGTGCCAATTTATTATTCATGTGATGACTAAGTTTTAATTCTCATGCTTGCTACATGGATCGGAAACACACATTCCCGAAGGGAGGGGTGAGGGAGGTTTATTACCCCCCTCTCAGGGTACAAGACTCAAGTCACTGTCAGACGATTTTTGGTAAGAACCTTTTGAATATTTTTGAACCTAATTTTTACTATGGCAAAAGTGCAGCTAACTATTAGAATTTCCCGAAGTGATAGAGTATTTTTGGATGTAAGCAAGAGTAAATAGACAAACTGTCACTATAAAACATGCATGTAACAGCTCAAAATTTTTGGGAGGGGCTCCTCGGCATACATGTAACGGCTAGAAATTTCGGGTGGGGGATTAGCGACTCTAATTCTATGTCAAAAATGGCAAAAGCACCTAAAATAGCCAACAAAGCGCAAATTTTCGCCAAAAATGGGGAGGGTGGGTCGAAATTTTCTGACGTTGGAGGGAAGGGTTAGGGGAGGACGTCCAACCCTGGGTGGGTGGTAATTCCTCAAAGCCCTTCCTGTTACTTGTATGGTTTTCGGCCATTTTTATGGAAGAGGGCGTAAATGATTACGGATTTTCAGCCGAAAATCGCAAAAACGCACCTAAAAATGGCCAATAAATGCAGGTTTTGTCAAAAATCAATTTTGGCTCGCGCATTTTTTGGAGCCATTTTTATACAATGTTAAAATACTTTCTTGGACAAAGTGATATTAATTATATCGTTTTTCAGAATATTTTAGGAAATTTCAAAAAATTTTCGGCGCTTCGCGCAAAATATCGCTAATATACTGTATTTAGATTGAAGCAGGGGAAATAAACACTCCAAAATCAATTTTTGTGTAATCTAGGCATCTTTATGCAGATTTATATATCGTTTGTGTCTATTTATACTGTTTTTGAAAATTTTATGCAAAATAAGTACTATTTAATAACTTTGCACTTTTTTTGCCCTTCAAAGATAAAATTGACTAATTTATCCTGATGTTGCATTGGATTTCTAAGCACAGTAGTGCTTATTACAAGATTTAATTGGCAAATTACAATATCTGTAATATTTCTGATTTTGTAGTAGGTACAAGTTGTTTTAGCTTTCTCAGTCAAGTTTTATGTGTAAATTTCATCAAAAGCTCATAAAAATTTCGGCGCTTCGCGCCAAATAATCTTATGAACTATATCCAGGCCGAATTATCACATTTAGGACCACAGTTTTTTGTATTCGGCAAAGATTTTTCATAATGTACAGAGACTTTTCAGGACTGTCTTTGTACATGCACAAAGATTTTTTGAGAGACAAAAACTGTAAAAATGTGTAAAATTCCCGAAAATTTTTGGCGCATCAGTAATTGTCTGTCCTATATATCTTTAAAATAGTAAATTTGCATTTAGAATGGAAAAAATGTCAAATATTCAGAGACCCAGGAATTAGCTAAGATACGCTACCGAAGGTCGAAAACCCTGTTTTACCTTACTAAATCGCTACTGTACCATACTATATATAATAGTATACAAAAATTTGCATGTACAAAATGTTCAAAGACTTTTGGATACCATTTTTGTTCATGTAAAAAGATATCTTGCACAAAAACACTGTTTAGGACTGCATGCCGGTTGCAGTGTCACACACTGGCAGTATGTAAAAACGTGTTTGTTTAAAAATATATTTATATAAAATATCTACAAAAATTTGTTCGCTCATACAAAGACACTACTTAATTTACTGGTCCCCCATTTTGGGATTTCACCCTTCCCTCAACTCTGGACCTTGGGAAACTATGATCGGAAAGTACAGTGCAGTTTCTGTCATATAACCTACTACACCAGAATTGGATGACTGAAAAAGCGTGTTTAAACATGCATTACTGCAAAAGCGAGCACAACAATGGCTACAGTTCTGTCTTTACTTAGCTTATTTCGTTTGTTCGTATTTCTTTGACACTGTTTTCTTATTTATGTATAGTAATAAAAGTTTTTAAGTGCTTGTTCAGCCATATTTTTTATTAACTTTTCCAAGTCTTCAACGGCAACTTGTTAAATTAAGTATGCTTTCATTCTGCTGACTTTATTAAATAAATCCTTCACACATTTAATCTACTATTATTGAGAATGACATTCGATAAAGCGTTCAATTTTACGATTATTCTCTAGCTCATGTGCATACAAAATATTCTAAGAGCAGTATTTATGGGTATAGGTATTGACTTGACCCTCGGCATTACCCTCGGCCTCGGCCGAGGCCGGGAGTCCAAAAGTACCCTCGGTCCGATCACTGCCTACAACGTCAGAAAATTTTGACCCACCCTCCCCATTTTTAGCGAAAATTTGCGTTTTGTTGGCTATTTTAGGTGCTTTTGCCATTTTTGACATAGAATTAGAGTCGCTAATCCCCCATCCGAAATTTCTAGCCGTTACATGTATGCCGAGGAGCCCCTCCCGAAAATTTTGAGCTGTTACATGCATGTTTTAATGTGACAGTTTGTCTATTTACTCTTGCTTACATTCAAAAATACTGTATCACTTCGGGAAATTCTAATAAATAGCTGCACTTTTGCCAAAGTGAAAATTAGGTTCAAAAATATTCAAAAGGTTTTCACCAAAAATCGTCTGACAGTGACTTGAGTCTTGTACCCTGAGAGGGTGGTAATAAACCTGCCTCACCCCCTCCCCCTTTGGGAATGTGTGTTTCCGATCCATGTAGCAAGCATGAGAATTAAAACTTAGTCATCACATGAATAATAAATTGACACTTTGCTGTATGTAACTTTGTGTAACTGGGTACGCGACTAAAACCACAAGAAAAGTCTATAGGTAAAAAATAGCCTTTGTACTGCAGATGCATTCTAAATAGTTAATGTTCAACGGACATATTAAACTTCTTCAAATTTGATTTTAACCCTCGGCGCCTCGGCACTTTTCAGCTTCGCCCTCGGCGCCGAGGCCGAGGCTCCAAAAAACGCCGAGGCTTGCCGAGGCCGAGGCCGAGGCCGAGGCCTCGGTCCGCATCACTGATGTACATATGCTTCTGGTGACATAGGTGCTAGGGATGTTCCGGTTCCAGGTTTTTCGAAAAAATCGGTTCCGGTTCCGGTTCTTGGAAAACAAGAATTTCGGTTCCGGTTCCGGTTCCGGTTCTTGCTTAAGTTGGAACCGTCGGTTCCGGTTCCGTTTGTCGTAAGTTGGAACCGTCGGTTCCGGTTCCGGTTCTCGGTTCCTGTGTTGAAGTATGTACGCTCTTGTTAGCTTGACTTCACCGGAACATGTGACGATGTAATCGAAAGATAAATTATTCAGGAAGTCGTTTCTATCTGGCAACTGCACGTTCAAATGAGTTTTACGTCTAGTTGACAATTTACTTATAAATCACTGAATATTATCCATGTGTTTCCTAATTGGAGGCTTATACGAAATCGAAATGCTTAATTCATGACGAAGATCTGCTGCAATGGTGGAAAGAGAAGTCGAAGAATTTGCCGATTCTCGCGTTTATAGCTAAGCAGTATCCTGCAGCCAGTGGCGGATCTAGGATTTTCCTAAGGGGGCAGTATCCCAACTTTTCCAAAAACAGTCAAAAATAGGTCCAAAATCTTGCCCTTCACACGAGAAATAGCATTTTTCGGCGTTTTACATTGTATACTTTTACATTAAATCACTTTTGACGCAATATTTTTTCTTAAAATTTTGAAATTTTCGACAATTTTGTGCTGAAATTCACTAAGATTCTTTGACTTTATCAGAATTCTGGCGCGAAGCAGTTTTTTTTGTACAGGGTCCGTTTGACATGTACAAAGATGATCCCAAAAGTCTTTGTACATTGAGTACACACAAATTTTTGGGTACTATAATATGATACAGTAGCGATTTTAGTGTGGTAAAAACAGAATTGTTCGACTTTTGGTAGTGTATTTCAGCTAATTTATGGGTCTCTAAGGGCAAAAATCACTAAGAATCGTCTTAAAAAGGCACGAAGCGCCTATAAATTTGACATTTTCCTTTCGAAATGCAGTTTCTGCCAATATAAAGATAAAGAGAGCACACAATCAGTCATTTCGACGCGAAGAGCCGTAAATTTCTGCGAATTTTAGACCTTTTTTGTAATTTTTGTCTCTCCAAAAACCTTCGTACATGTACAAAGACGGTCCCGAAAAGTCTTTGCCGAATACAAAAAAACCGTGGCGCGAAGCGCCGGAAATTTGTGAGATTAAGACGGATAGACGTCAAGAAGCATAATTTACAGCTTGATCTACGGTATTTATAGCATTTGATGCGAAACATCGAAATTTTTAATTGAAAATAGAAGAAAACTATGCAAAAATAGCTGTTTCTGCTGCTAAAATTGTTTTGAAACCTGCATGAACAGAAAATGGCTTCCAGGTGGCCAAAAAAGTAAATAAATGTCATTAATAGGTATATCATCCGGCGCGTAGGGCCGAAAAAATTTGAGAAATTGAGGGCCAAAAAAGAATTGCAAATTGTATATCCATTCTTTATCTCGCCAAATATTATTGGCAAATGGGGGGCGTCCTCTCCCCCACCCCTTAGATTCGCCCCTGCTTACAGCGCCAGCTACAAGCGTTCCATGGGAATAGCTGTTCAGTTGCACTGGAATCATTTACAACCCTCTCAGAAACAGGCTACATGGCGGAAAAGCAGAAGGACTGTTATTTTTAAAATATAATTTACCCGGAGCAATACTAAGTTTTAGTCTGTAAAATTTTGGGTAATAATAGGTTGAATTGCTGCTTCATGTCTTCACTAAATTTTATGAAGTTCGATTTTTAAGTCTAATTTTAAAAACCGATAACCGACTCCAAAAAAGATCGGTTCCGGTTCCGGTTCCGCTTCTTAGAAAATAAAAAAATCGGTTCCGGCTCCGGTTCCGGTTCGGTTCTTAGAATATCAAAAAATCGGTTCTCGGTTCCGGTTCCGGTTCCAAAAAATGGTCGGTTCCAGCCGGTTCCGTTTCCGGTTAACCGGCACATCCCTAATAGGTGCACAAGGTCAGGGTCGGCAGGGTAGGGTGAAATGCCAAAAATCTAAAACAGTAAATTTAACGTTAATGATTTTTTTGCTGTTTTAATGATCAAAATGGTCAAAATAGCCTATAAAACGTTTTTTCGTATTAATAACACATTTTAAAAGCATTTTTAGTCCATTTTGACTGCATTATATCACTTTTGACACTAAAAAATGCAAAAATTTATCAATTTTGGGCGCTTTTTGAGTAAAAAGTACTTAAAAGTACTAATCTGGCGCGAAGCGCCGGAGAAATTTTGACATTTTTACTGATTTTGATGTCAAAAATGATGCAGAACAAGACCTGTTTGCTCAAAATCGCCGGACAGTACCGGTCTAGCTGACCCCTCAGGGGGGTAATACCCCCCTCACCCCTATGTGCATGTGTGTCTGGTGATCATAAACATAAAATAATTTTGATTCCTGCCCAACAGGTGCCAGATATTGCTTTATCTGAATTTGTTAATCCTAGTTTTGTTTTACCCGCTGAATTCGATAAAGTGATTTGATTAATCTTTCGCTGAATCGAATCGATTTTTCTGATTCTAATTTTGCATTTTCTCAATTCCTTTCTTATTCTTCTTTTTTATCTTTCCGTTTTCTTATTTTTCTGTTTTTTATTTTTCTGTTTGTTCAATTTTGGCGCCGTCCGTCGTTTTTTCCTATTTTTACTGTTTTTTACTTCTCTTATCCTATTTTATCATCCAACATTACATTTTTATCAATTGCCCTCGCCTTCGTCTTTGCGCTTATTCTTCCCTTCTATTTTTCATAAGCTGTGATTTTCTTGTTTTAAATTTTTTCAATTGCGACGACGCGGACGTTCGGTAAAGCACTTACTATAAATGTTCATCGTTAGTTAATGGCGTTATGGGTCTATTTATCTCATCACGAAAACTCGCTCCGAAACATTTTCTCACGGGTTTAATACGGTTGGGTCTTTGTTGCTCAAAAAGTGGGGCTTGCTTGATTGAAGGCATAATGTATTTCATGTAATCATGAATTAGATATACAGATATGGTGGGGAGGGATGTGAAATTTTGAATTGACTTCTTGGGGCCCAAAAACGGTTGATACGTGCACTGTTGTTTTTTAGCTCCCCGCTATTGAAACTGGCCGCGCGCTAATGAAAAATTGGGACCATAGGCGAAGCGCGCTAATGCAAAAAACATTTGCATGTTTTAAACATACATACGTATATAAAATGAGTAAAAAATTAAAGTTGAAAGAAGCAAGAGGAGTGTAAAGTAAAAACAAGGCGACAGGAGGTATAAAAATTTGTTTTCAATCTCAAATTCTTGATGACAAGCTAAGGCATAGTTCACCAATATTTTTTATTTTTTTATATATATTATATCATATCGCATTTTTTATCCACAATTTATAGGCTTCACTGTAATCAAATGTCTGGTTATCTTTGAGCTTCAGACGAACGAGGCAATCCTAAATTTTTATGTCTTAACACACTGTTCGGAAGCCAATCATGCTCGCAAAAATGCTCGGCTCTGCTCTACCTCATTTAATATTCAGTCTAAAAATAGGATGCTCTGCACGCAAGGTTTTGTTGTTATAGTTCACATAGGCATTTCTAAGCTTTATTACGTTTTATTATATGACGGAAGTATAAAATAGTACGGGTAAGCGATATTTAGCCTTCTAAACTTCGCGTTGTGTACATAATATCATAAAGCATACGATTTATCATTGCGCTAATGAGGATTTTATGGCGTTAATGGCGTCAGAACATCACTAGCATCTGCGCTCATGGGGATGGCGCTAAAAAACACTGGATTACGTGTCAGAAACGTCTTTTTTGGACGTTTTCTAATGATAATATACCTTTTCTGGAATGTTAAAAAACGTGAAAAAGTTTCTAAAAATACTGGTTGGGGTAAATTGGGCAAAATTTAGTCAAAAATTTTGCACTAACGGTAGCAGTTGCAGCTCCTTTTTATTACGATGAACTGTAAAAAATAAATTAGCTTGCTTAATCCGAAATTTCATAGAAAAAATGTTTTCTTCACTACGTTAAACATAAATTCTTCAGATATATTAAAATCCAAAAAATTTGGACATATTTATATACGTTGTCTTACTCGAAATTAGACCTGTTTGGAAGGCGCAATTACGAAAACAATCTTAAAAATTTTGAGATAAGTAGCTTAAGGGCGTGCTGAAATATGTGCAGGCTATTTTTAAAACGTGCTTCAAGGATTTTGAGTTTCTTCGTTCTGATGGACCCTTGTCAAAATATTCTTACTTCCAAAATTCTGGGTTTATTGATATATTTCCATATAAAAATATTCGAAAATACTTTAAAAAAATCTACGTACCTACCTTTCGTTCTTGTGCGGTTTTAACAAGTTTCCTAGATTTTAACTTTTAATGCAATTCCCTTTTTTTCATTTTTTAAAAATAGTGTTGTGAATATCATAATCACTTACTAACGCAGTATGTAAACGTCACGTTTAGAAAAACGTTAAACCCGTTAAATTATGTTTTAAACGCAATATATAAAACGACAGTCATGTTGCAGTCGCGTTAGTCGAGTGGTTAAGGTTCATTTTTGGAGTGTGGCGCGCTAGCGCTGCACTAAATGTTCTTCATTACTAAAATTCCTCCGGTGCGCATCTGACTGATTAAATCGTCAGATCCTTTTTATTATAAACTAGAAAGCATTGTGCTCTTCTAAAAATACATGAAAATACGAAAAACTGAAACATAATGGCTGATCATTCATAAACCTGAGAGCTCAGCTCATGATTCAAAGATGATTAGTCTATCAAAAGTAAACATTTTGGGAAAAACCATACTATGCACATTGGGGGACAGCATCGTTAAGACTAGGAGGATAGACCTGGACCCGGCACTACTCGACGATTTTTCTTGACCCGGACCCGCATCCGAAATTTTGAAAGATAAAGACCCGGACCGGACTTGAAATTTGGAAGCGGCAGGACCCGGACCCGATATTTTTTGAATTTGTTGGTTACATGTCAAATAGTTTTTGCATTTATTCGAAAAATTTATGAGTTTAGAAATCATTGATAAGCGAGATTATTTATCGTTTCAGTGCGTGCAATTTTTCGCTCTCCTGAAATGTTTTGTCTTGCTAACTAGTATGACTCATTTAATATTCTTAGAAATTCATGGAGTATGCATCTGCATAATTTTCAATGTTTCGAGTGAGTTTGCGCCGAAGTTTACAAACAATAATGATGCCGACTTGTAAAAATATCAAATTTATAAAATAATCAAATACTAAAACGTGACCCAGCGTGAAAATGCTCGAATTTTCGGGCGTTTCGTGTCAATAATATAAATCAATAATCAGGCCCGGCCCGTGCTTCAGTGAGACATGAGGCGGGAAGATATAAATGAGGCCTTTTTATAAAAAATTTTTTCATGCAATTTTATAATGTGTATTCACTCATTTTTACTGTATTCTATTTACTCACATAACCGGTGAGACAAAAGCCCGATGTTAATGTACACAGGTATCTTATAAAGTTGAAAATATAAAATTAATTATCGTATTTATTTCTATGAACAACATCATTTTTTTGAAGACCTTCAATCGGAGTGGGCTGCTTGTTTAATTTTCTACAAACATATCAAAAATTTATAAAGCTTTTTCAAGTGTAACTCATCAGATTCACAAAACTTACAACGTCTGCATTTTGTTATCATATTTTATGGAAACGAACACTTCATGATGCACAAAACAAAACGAGAATGTAGAATATTTAGCACTTGTTATGAAAAATAATGAAAATTCAACACATGCAATTAGACGAAAATGTAACATATACACTTAAAATGGTACTACATATGTAGGTTAAGCTGGTCAAAGTTATCGCCACAAAAAAGTCATATTTTCCTAGGCAGATTAAAGACCTTCAGTAATTCAGCAAAACTTCGAGAAGTAGAAACAAAACACAAGCATTGCATTGTAAAAATGCAGAAGCTTCAAGTGTTCTAATCTACAAAAAATGCTTCTCAAAAATGCTTGTGAACATGAAGAAAATTCGCTTTACCGTGCGTGAAGAAAATTTCGAACATTGATGATATTCTAACTATCATGCAAACTGATGAAAAAGAGCTTCACGTATGCGTCCTCTGTCATCCAGCCATGGCAAAGTTCTGTCTGCTATTTTTTATATTATGTTTTATGTTTTATATTAAGCAACATTATAAAGAAAAGCAGTATTGTCAAAAGCCAAGGAAGGCCTCGATCGAATTTATTGTGTTATGATTTGATTGCATGTACATACCTATTTATACACTTAATTAAGAATTTTCATCAAACAAGAATTTACACAAAAATAAGGAAAATTTGAGGCCTTTCTTGTCCAGAGGCCTGAGGCACAGGCCTCGGTCGCCTCACCCACGGGCCGGCTCTGTCAATAATGACCTAATACGTGTTTTATTCTTTTTTCAAATTTTTTCGCGAAATAAATTTTTTACGTTTCTTATCTCTAGAAAGATACAAAATTATGCTCAAAAGGGTACAAACGTCAAAAAATACTGGCACTTCGCATCAGATCAATAATTATTATTAATATATACATTCCTTCCTTCGGAAACGTGCGAAATTGAGCTTAAAAGAATAAAAGTGCCGAGATTTTTCGGCGCTTTAGGCCACATTTAAATTCTGCATTGCTTATATCCAGCATGCATATTCAGAAAGCTACTACTACCTACGTGTCGAAATTTTAGGCGCACCGCGTCATATATACTTTCTGGAAAGCGTATGTATTCAGACAGTCATGAAATTGAGCTTAAAATGATAAAAACCTTTTAAGGCTGAGAAATTGAGTTTAAATTGGTAAAATTTGCCCAAATTTTATCGAAACATTTAGTTTTTTTTGGCAAAACATGTCTAAAATTGTCTTTTTATCGCGTAAAATCGCTTATGTTTATAACTTTCGTTAATTATTAATTATTAATATCAATAAGTAATTATAAACATTTTTTTAATTTTGGCGATTCTTCTAAACTCTTGAAAATGTGCTTCTTCGTACGACTTTACTGTTTCTGGGTAGAATAAACCTTGTTCTCAATAAAAATGTAATGTGATCATAAGTTTGAGAATGTTAGCTTAGTATGATAGCTCTTTTAAAACCCTTGTTCTAGTGCTTAGCGAACATATTGCCAGCTAAAATCTTATCCATGTATAAAGTAAGCATTTAAAATTATGGCTTGCATATTTAAATTATAAGAGCTGGTTGGACCCGGACCCGGACCCGAAATTTTGATTTGCTAAGACCGGGACCCGGACTTGAAATTTGGAAAATTTTGGGACCGGTCCATCCCTACTTGATACTAAGATTTCTTAGCAAAATTGGAAACATAATTGCAAATTGGTGCTTTGTATAACTCAAGCTTTTTAGCTTACCTATTCGAAAGTTTATTTGAAAAGGTCATTTTTGGTTTTTCCTCTGTTTTTATGCTACCCTCGACTTTTTCCTGTTCGCTTCTACTTCGAAGATTATATTTCCGGATTTTTATCTTCAAAGAGCTTCCTTAGCTTTGGGTCAATAATTCAAATTTAGTAATACAACTAGGTGCACCATGGATGTAGAATTGATTAGCAAATTAAGTGACTCGACTGCGGCTGCCTCTGGTTCAACTTTCTTAATTCAGCTAATTTGAGAATTTTAGGGCTCTGATATTTTGCAGGGTGAGGGTTATATTTTGGGCCATATGTGGCAAAAAGCACCCTGAAATACTGATGTAGCAAGTTCTTGACTGGGTTATGACCTACGGCATTTAATGGGAATCTCTCCATACACGTTGTAAGATCTACTAGACTATTGAATGAATCTTGAAAACTACTATATTATACATAAATCGAATCTGACATCAGCTTACATTTTCTATACAGTCAATCGAGGAACCAAGTTTTCTCTTCGATAGTCTACGTTGTCGATTTAACAGACTATTTTCCTGCAATTTTTGTTATTCACTTCTTTTCTCCAAGCTTGTGTTGTTGCGTATTATTTTTATTGTGTTTCTTACTATAATATATATCCCAAGGTCCAGACTTGAAGGGGGTCAAATTTCTAAATTCGGGACCAATTAATCTAGTGTTCGAGCCTGTTCTGGGTAGTGAAATGCTAGAATGATCGAAATAAACGCTCTAATGGTAAGAAGGACTATTTTTAGAGTCTTTTAGCCCGTTTGGACTCGTTTCCTTACCTTTATCGATAAGTTATGCAAGCATCCATCTAAAATCTTGAATTTTTTATTTTTTAGCTTCATTCTATGCATTTTAAATCTTTACTCCTTCCAGCTAAAATTGGGAAGAAAATGATCGATAGCTTAAAAATCGCTCGACAGTGACTCGGGTCTTGGACCCTGAGGAAGGGGTAAAATAACCCCTCAACGCTTATAACAATGTAGGTATGCTGTTTTTTTACGGTTTTTTTTGAATTATTTTTATACTGTTTCACGTGCTGTAAATCATGTACTCTTATGTAACATATTTTACTTGTCGTGTTGTTGATTTTTCGCTTTCTCAAATTTTTTATTTCAGCTTGCTGACCTAAGGCGCGAAATCGAACTTCGCATGAAAAACAGCGTCAAAAGCGGTAAGACGATTAGCACAGAAGTGATTTCGTTGACTGTCAAAGGACCTAGTTTGCCCCGCATGGTGCTCGTTGATTTGCCCGGAGTCATCAGTGTAAACCGTATTTTGATTCGAAAGCTAATTTAGTTTCTTATTTGGATCTAGTATACAACTTAGCCCCAGCGTTTTCAGTCGATCCATATAAGCTGCAGTAACCAAACTTTACAAGGAGATAGCTATAACCCTACTGTACTAATCTGACAAAATTGATCAACTTACGGTGTAAACTTACTGCTTTACACTCACAGTTTACAACGTACTAATGGCATCCAAAAATTGTAAACGATTCGGTGGGTCTCAAACAGAGCAGTTTTTTTGTAACTCAATCAACATCCTACATACATTTAAAAAAGGTAAGTTTAAAAAAGTAAGTTTAAAGTAAGTTTAAAGTAAGGGAAAGTAAGTTTTTCTTAATTTTTTCAAAGCAGTAAGTTTACACCGTAAGTTAATCAATTTTGCCAGATTAGTACAATAGACTTATAGCTATCTCCTTGTAAAGTTTGGTTACTGTAGCTTATATGGATCGGCTAAAAAACGCTGGGGGTAAATTGTATACTAGATCCTCTTTTATTTTTATTTTTTCTATTATTTTTTATTTTCTATTCTAATTGTTTTACATTCTAAAGCTCTATGAAGCAGTGTTGTTTTTGTATTCGGCAAAGATATTACTGTATGTACAAAGATTTTTGGGAAGACGAAAATTGTAAAGAGGCGTGAAATTCCCAAAATTTTCGCCGCTTCGCGCCGAAATGAGTAATTGTCTGTCCTGTATATCTTTAAAATGGCAGAATTTGTATTAAGAATGGAAAGATGTCAAATTTTTGCGCTTCGCGCCGTTTTGAGACAATTTTTAGTAATTTTTGGCGTTAGAAACCCAAAAATGAACTAAAATACAATACCAAAGATCGAAAAACCCTCTTTGCCACCCTGAAATCGCTACCGTACCATGATTTAGCACACAAAACTGTGCATTTACAAAATGTACAAGGACTTTTGGGAACCATCTTTGTACATGTACAAACGGACTTTGTACAAAAAAAAACACTGCTATGAAGGGTTTTAGTTCAAAGTGATTTAAAGTCGAATGTTTGCCCGGATTCATCAGTGTAAACTGCATTTCGGTTTTACGTTATGAGGCAAATTTACTAACCTTTTTGATTTGTCCAGTTTAAAGCGCCACGAAGGGTTTTAGTGTA
This sequence comes from Mermis nigrescens, assembly GCA_036768485.1. NCBI lineage: Eukaryota > Metazoa > Nematoda > Enoplea > Mermithida > Mermithidae > Mermis > Mermis nigrescens. The sequence goes on along the minus strand of JAVLUZ010000169.1, from coordinate 30,215 downwards.
AAGTTTTATTTGGTCGAATTTTAGGCCCGGACTCATTAGTTCCAACCAGTGATCGGACCGAGGGTACTTTTTGGACCCTCGGCCTCGGCCGAGGCCGAGGCGCCTTAAAATCCTTGCCTCGGCCGAGGCCGAAGCCGAGGCCGAGGGTAATGCCGAGGGTCAAGCTTATATACCTATACTCATAAATAGTGCTCTTAGAATATTTTGTATGCACAAGAGCTAGAGAATAATCGTAATATTGAACACTTTATCAAATGTCATTTTCAATAATAGTAAATTAAATGTGTGAAGGATTTATTGAATAAAGTCAGCAGCATGACGGCATACTTAATTTAACAAGTTGCCATTGAAGACTTGGAAAATATAATAAAAAATATGGCTGAACAAGCACTTAAAAACTTTTATTACTATACATAAATAAGAAAACAGTGTCAAAGAAATAAACGAACAAACGAAATAAGCTAAGTAAAGACAGAACTGTAGCCATTGTTGTGCTCGCTTTTGCAGTAATGCATGTTTAAACACGCTTTTTCAGTCATCCAATTCTGGTGTGGTAGGTAATATGACGGAAACTGCACTGTACTTTCCGATCATAATTTCCCAAGGTCCAGAGTTGAGGGAAGGATGAAATCCCAAAATGGGGGACCAGTAAATTAAGTAGTGTCTTTGTATGAGCGAACAAATTTTTGTAGATATTTTATATAAATATATTTTTAAACATACACATTTTAACATACTGCCAGTGTGTGACCTGCAACCGGCATGCAGTCCTAAACAGTGTTTTTTTGTGCAAGATACCTTTTTACGTGTACAAAAATGGTATCCAAAAGTCTTTGAACATTTTGTACATGCAAATTTTTGTGTACTATTATAGTATGGTACAGTAGCGATTTAATGTGGTAAAACAGGGGTTTTCGACCTTCGGCAGTGTATCTTAGCGAATTCCTGGGTCTCTAAATATTTGACATTTTTTCCATTCTAAATGCAAATTCTACTATTTTGAAGATATATAGGACAGTCAATTACTGATGCGCCGAAAATTTTCGGGAATTTTACACCTTTTTACAGTTTTTGTCTTTCCAAAAATCTTTGTACATGTACAAAGACAGTCCTGAAAAGTCTCTGTATATTATGAAAAATCTTTGCCGAATACAAAAAACCGTGGTCTTAAATGTGATAATTCGGCCTGGATATAGTTCATAAGATTATTTGGCGCGAAGCGCCGAAATTTTTATGAGCTTTTGATGAAATTTACACATAAAACAACTTGTACTACAAAATCAGAAATATTACAGATATTGTATATAATATGCCAATTAAATCTTGTAATCAGCACTACTGTGCTTAGAAATCCAATGCAACATCAGGATAAATTAGTTAATTTTATCTTTGAACGGCTAAATGTGCTGAGTTATTAAATAGTACTTGTTTTGCATAAAATTTTTAAAAACAGTAGAAATGGATACAAAAGATATTTAAATCTGCATAAAGATGCCTAGATTACACAAAAATTGATTTTTGAGTGTTTATTGCCTCTGCTTCAATCTAAATACAGCATATTAGCGATATTTTGCGCGAAGCGCTGAAAATTTTTGAAATTTCCTAAAAAATACTGAAAAACGATATAATTAATATCACTTTGTCCAAGAAAGTATTTTAACATTGTATAAAAATGGCTCCAAAAAATGCACGAGCCGAAATTGATTTTTGGCAAAACCTGCTTTTATTGGCCATTTTTAGCTGCGTTTTTGCGATTTTCGGCCGAAAATTCGTAATCATTTATATACGCCCTCTCCCATAAAAATGGCCGAAAACCATACGTGTAACAGGAAGGGCTTTGGGAATTCCCCACCCACCTAGGGTTGGACGTCTCCCCCTAACCCTTCCCTCCGACGTCAGAAAATTTTGACCCACCCTCCCCATTTTTGGAGAAAATTTGCGCTTTGTTGGCTATTTTAGGTGCTTTTGCCATTTTTGACATAGAATTAGAGTCGCTAATCCCCCACCCGAAATTTCTAGCCGTTACATGTATGCCGAGGAGCCCCTCCCGAAAATTTTGAGCTGTTACATGCATGTTTTATAGTGACAATTTGTCCATTTACTCTTGCTTACATTCAAAAATACTGTATCACTTCGGGAAATTCTAATAGTTGGCTGCACTTTTGCCATAGTAAAAATTAGGTTCAAAAATATTCAAAAGCTTTTCACCAAAAATCGTCTGACAGTGACTTGAGTCTTGCACCCTGAGAGGGGGTAATAAACCTCCCTCACCCCTCCCTTCGGGAATGTGTGTTTCCGATCCATGTAGCAAGCATGAGATTTAAAACTTAGTCATCACATGAATAATAAATTGGCACTTTGCTGTATGTAACTTTGTGTAACTGGGTACGCGACTAAAACCACAAGAAAAGTCTATAGGTAAAAAATAGCCTTTGTACTGCAGATGCATTCTAAATAGTCAATATTCAACGGACATATTAAACTTATTCAAATTTGATTTTAACCCTCGGCGCTTCGGCACTTTTCAGCTTCGCCCTCGGCGCCGAGGCCGAGGCTCCAAAAAACGCCGAGTCTTGCCGAGGCCGAGGCCGAGGCCTCGGTCCGATCACTGGTTCCAACTTAGTCTCGGTTTTAAATTCAACAGCTAATTTAGTTAGCTCGTTGATTTGCGCAGTTTAAACGTTTTGAAGGGTTTTAGTGTAAAGTGATCTAATCTTAAATTTTTTACCGCATTTCAGTCTTAGATTCAAAAGCTAAATTGATCAGCTCGTATTTTATGGTATTTTATTTCAACCAATGGTATTTTACTTAATCCCTATTTTTAAAATCGTTTATTCATTGTTTTGAAGAGCAATGAAATTGAATAGATGTTTTAGAAATTAGTCATAGATTGTGGTGCCTGTAGCATTAATGAAAATTTTAAATTCAAAAATTCTAAGAATTCTCAATTGAAAATTCTAAAAATTTCAAAATAAATTAGGCGTTGTAAACTGATTAAGTTTCAAAGTAAAAGCTATTTAATCGTTTTATGCCTTTGAAGACCGTAACAACGGATATGGCTCGCGAGACCAAAGACGATATTGTAAAAATGTGCCGAAATTATATGGAAAATCCGAACGCTATCATACTTTGCATACAAGGTAGTGTAAACAAGCGTAGTCTTGACGACTTTGATTAATTAAAAATTAATTATTAATTAATAATATATTTATTTATTGATTATTACTCAATGACCGATTCGGTGGCGTCTGATAGCAACTTTATTGATTGGATTTTATTCAGAAACACGCGTGTAAATAAGTGTAAAGTAGGATCATACCATCCGCGTTTATGCGGAGCGAAAAATAACGCCTCAGAGGGTCGTTTATATACCCAGCACGGGCTGATTATAAAACGGTGATAAAAACAATTTAGAATTTAAAAAAATATTACACTTGTATTTAAATCGCACAAAATAATATTATTAAAATAAAATAATAATATATAAAAAGGTCACTTTACATCAACGAAAAATCGATCATTGTTTTCAGTCCTTGCTGTTGTAGTGCCGAACGATACAAAATTTTTCATTAGGTACTCTCACGAGTTAGCTTCATCACGCATAAATAAATATAAAAATTAAAAAATGAATAATTCAATTAATTAAACTTAATTGATTAATTAATTAAAGATTAAAAATATTTTATGTAATAAGATGGTTCGGTGGACGCCGAAAGAAGCAACGTCACTGACCTGGTCAGTTCGATGGACCCGAACGGTCGGCGGACGATTATGGTGCTAACTAAGGTGGATTTAGCGGAAGAAAATCTGGCTAATCCCGTTAGGGTAGGCATAATAAATCACGCTGAGAATTTTTTCATTCTCGTACTTTTGTTATTTGCTCGGTTTTTTATGTTTTTATTTATTTTGTTTTTTTCATTTTTTAAAAATTTTTATTCGTTTTTATCTATTTCATATATTTTGTATCCCTAAGCGTAGGTGTAAAAGGGGATCGAAGGATCACAGCTACCTTGGCTCGCTTGCCCCCCTCTCCAAAGGCTGATATTTTCAAACCCCTTTCCCCGAACGATTTTTGGAAAAAACTTGCGTTTTTAGGCTAATTCTAGTGGTTTTTCCGTCACACTAGTCGCAAATAGGTCCCCAAAAATTTTCAGCAGTTCGAGTTCTTAATTTATTTGTTTTTATAATTTGTCTTAAAGGTTTCTTATTCACTTTTTAAAATTTTTATTCTTTTTTGAAGTATGTAAATAGTGGCGATTATGGCTAAATGTATCGGCTTTATATTAATTAGCTTAATGATTTTATATCGACGATAAAAATTGAAGAATCGATTTTTCAAATTTGGAGCGGTCCATCAAAAACAATGTTTGTTTAAACTTGAAAAGTTTATTTAATCGTATTCATACATTATTTTGATTGTTGCTGATTAATTAAAATGATCACGAAACCCTTCAAAATACTTCAAGTGTTGCGCATGCGCTAGTAATATCACTGAAGGCTATTTATCTCTTTTTATTGATGGCTTAAATCTTCATAATTTCAAAAATAGATGAATATATAAATAAATCAATAAATCAAATAATTAAATAAATTAATGATGAAATAAATGAATAGATCGGTAAATCAATGAATTAGTATATAAATAAATAATTAATTAATTATGTAAATAAGTACGCACATAGTTAAATAAATAAACGAGTAATCAATTAAAAAGGTGATTATTAAATGAATACATAGTAATGAATTAATGAATAAATAATAAAAAATTAAGAAGTAAATAAATGAATAAATATTCAAATAAATGACTAGTTAAATTAATAAATGGATAGATAAATTAATAATAAGTAAATAGATAAACATATTATTTAAAAAATAAGTAATTAAAAAAATAGGTAAATTATCAAATAAATAAATAATACATAAATAGATAGACAGAAAAAAATTAAGAAGTAAATCAATAAATAAATATATGAATAAATAAGCTAATTATTAAATAAATAAATAATAAATAAATAAATGGATAGTTAAAAATAAGAAGTCAATAAATAAATAAATAAACAAATAAGTAAGCAAATAAAGTAATAAATAAATAATAAATAAGCCTGCAAGTAAATAAATGAAGAAATTGGTAAATAAATAAGTAAATAAATAATTTTAAATGTTAATTTCGATTTTTATTAAATATGTACGAATTGGGTACAATTTTCTAAAGGGTTGTTAATAAAATAAAACTAGAGCGAAACTGAACAATATAAAAATGAAATTCCCAATGAATAAAAAGGGTATAGTATGATAATTCATTTTATTGTTTCTTATTTATGTAGTGCTAAATTTTTCGATTTAATTTTTTCGACTTTTTAAAATAAGAACATTTGCTGTTTTTGGAATTTTGTTACTATTATATTGTATTTTGATTTGTATTTATTTTTTATTTGTTTTTTACATTTTGTATACTACCTATTTATTTATTTTTTGTTTTTTATCTGTAGTTTTATTGTTTTCCTTTTTATTCCATTATTTATTATGTTTTTGAATTTTATCTTTTGCATTTTTATTTCGTATTTAAATTGTATGTTGAATTTTTTATTTTTTAATCAGTTTTACGCACTATCTTTTCAAACTGAGCTAAATATCGTTTTAATTTGGTATTAAATTTAGGGTAAAGATAATTAACGTAATTATATATACGGACCGATGCAAAATGTGTCCTAAACTCAGTAAATATTGTGAAGAATTTTCCCTTAAAAATTAGTTCGTTCTTAAAGCCTATTGCGTTTTGATAAATTTTTCAATTTTTGTTTATCTGATTTTTCATTCATCTTATCGTTTTCCATTTAAATTACATAATTTATCGCGTGACTAACTTATTCTTATTTCTTATTTATTTGTATTTTATTTTTTATTCTTATTTTATTTTATTTTTTTAATTTATTTTCTCTACTGACTATGGTTTATTTTTTCTTGTATTTCTTGTATTTTTCAGTCAAAAAAGGTGCTAAAAATGATTTTTAAAAATATAGTCGTGGACATCAAATCATCGAATGTCCTGGGAGTCAACCCCCCCTCCCGAGAAAGAATGCGCATGATAGTTCACCGTTTTAAGACGGGATTGGTATATTTATTTGGATAAAATTATGGTAAGCACGAAGTATGTAGGCTTAAAATTAGGGGCGTACGCAGGATTTTTCTAAGGGGGCATCCAAAATTGGTGACCCCATGTTTTAGGAAACGTGCGCCGGGGCACAAAATAAAGTTCATTTTCTGACGTCACCGAACATGCTCTATCCATACGTGGGCAGCATTAAAATTCTGGGGAGGGTGTAAGATTTTTTAAAGGTCAAAAATGGTCTTAATAATGGTGGAATGGCGAAAAAAACTCCATTTTTCAACATTTTGATCGAGCACTATCCATTGTCATCAAAAAATTGCGGAAAAACAATGAAAAAGTTTCCAAAAAATTGAATTTGGGGGGGGGAATTTTGATCTCTGGGGAAAGGAGAATTCGGCCTTCTGTGTGTGCACACCCGCAAAACCCCCATACGGCCAGGTGTGGCTCTATCCATTGAGCTCATAAAATTCAAGCTTTTTAGAAAAAATTTCATTTTGTCTTAATACGCCATGAAAAATGACTTTTTTTGGCCGCGCTTGAGGCAAAACTGTGGAAAATAATGTTCCTACGGCGCGGAGCGCTGAAAAATTTTGAGATTTTTTGGATGAAAGATGCCGATTCCCATTATTTTCCTTGCATTATCTTACCTTTCCAAAATTATTTTTGGGCTCAGGGTTGGCTTGCCCCCCCCTTAGTGCGCCTATGCTCAAAATAATACGCTTTTGCCCAAAATCGGATGAAGTTTTTAGTATATGTTGCGTAAAAGCCCTAGGGCTTTTCACTTGTAATTTTTTCTAAACTTTCATAAAGCTGCGATTTTTTATTTTAATTATTATTTTTAATCTCTCAGCTCCGTTGCTTGTTTTATTTGTTTTTTTTGCGCTTTTATTATTTTAATTGTTTCAAAATTTTACTTGAATTCGTTCGCAAATGACAAGATTCACGTCGTAGACCGTAAAAATTCTCGAGTTTGATTGTACATGTAAATTTCAGGCTGTGGTTTTTGTGCTTATCTTTGCTTATTAAATTGTGATTAATTCGCCTATTTCATTACCTCTTCCAAGCGAGTGAAATAGGTGTACAAAATGGAAAGTCTATCACGTGATCAAAAATGGCCCACAACCATAGGTGGGCGGCATCGAAGTTCTAGGGGGGGGGGGTGCAAGATTGTTTCAAAGGTAAAAAAATGGCCTTAAAAATGGTGGTATGGTTAAAAAACACCGTTTTCACCGTTTCTCATCGAGCATTATCCATTGGCATCAAAAAATTGCGAAAAAAACAACAAAAAAATTCAGGAATGGAATTCTGGGGGGTATTTTTATTTCTGGGGGGAGGTGCGTATCCTCGAACCCCACGCCCGGATATGCTCACGACAGACATGAATGTACTCATTTTTTCATGTGACGGCTCAAAATTTCGGGCGGAGGTCCTTAGCCATTCGGAGGGGGGATTGATGTTGTAGGTTTTTGTTAAAAATTGGCAAAAAATACCTTAATATGGCCAAAAGACGTAGTTTTTGCCAAAAATCGTAGGCTTTTAAAAATTTGCTGACTTTGTGGTGGATAAGGGTACGACGTGCTTTGGGGTCCCCCCGTGCGCCGTTTTACATGTATGGATGTACATACATAAGAGCTCAAAATTGGACGGGGTAGCTCACTATGGTGATAAGAGGGGGAGGTAATAATCTCCATTTTTGGCCATCAGAGGCAAAAACTCCTGTGTGGGCTATAAACGCAACTTTCTGCCGAAAATGCAGTGGATAGGGGGAGGGGAAGAAGACAGCCTTTGGGGGAGGATGGGTCATTGAATCCAATATATCTTATAGTTTTCATATTCCTGCTTTTTATCCGTTTCACAAATAACTAGAGTTTGTATTTATTGTTAGTTTTTAGTTACTTATTTACTTTAGGTATGTATTTGTTGTGCTAAATTGGCAAATTTTTAATGTGTGTCGATTTAACCGACTTCAATATGTTTATTTTACGTTAACCCTCATTTTTTTGTATTAATTTATTTATTTTCACTTCAGCTATTTTGTCGTTATTTTATTTGATGGCGTGAACATGTGTTGCTTAGTCAAAATGGTCACTTTACATCCTTCTCTCTTTGTTCATATGCAATGTTTGCAGCAACGATGATTTATTTATTTATTTGTCTATTTTTTATTTATTTAATTTTTTAAATTTTCCAAATTTTGCCTTCCATTCGCCTCAGATTAAGAGAATTTTGGAGGGCAAGTTATTTCCTATGAAAGCATTGGGCTATTTTGCTGTAGTGACGGGTCGCGGTAATGCTAACGACAGCATTAGCACTATTCGGAAGTATGAAGAAGAATTTTTCGGCAAATCCAAATTATTCAGGTAATATGATTATGCTTCTCAGTGTTTTTCAGTAAAAGCCGGTTTTTTAGCTTTTTAAAAGTGTTTTTTTGCTTTTTTATTCATTTTTGTTTATTGTTTTATTATATCTTTTTGTAATATCAAATCACTGCATTCTTATACGTATTGAAAATATATGAGCAGAAGTTCTTCCGTATTGAAAATTATTTATTTTGTTTTTATTTTTCTGCAATTTATTACGTACATGTTCATTTCATTTCTTGAATTTAATTACATGTATTGTATTAATTAATTACATATTTTATTTTATCTAAATATTTTATTTCATATTATGCGATCATACGCATGCCTAATTCATTTTTTATTCCTTGTTTACATATTTATTATTCTTTGCTTTTTGTTTTGGTTTTTACATTCAGTTTTGCTTGTTTTTACATTTTGTTCAGGCTGATTAGTCCTTTTCTGTCGGAGTGGCGAGCTTTTTTCCACCCAAAATTTTATATTATAGTTTAATTATATAAATTATATAAAATTTGATGTAAAGTTAATCAAAATATCAGATTTAATTGATCAGTGGCCAGTCTGCTGAATTTTCCCATTTTTTTGGGAATAAAGAAAGGTAATTTTTTGATCAAAAGTAAATGAAATTGTTGATCATAAATTACATAATTAAAAAAATTTTAATAAAAATGTCCCCTAAAAACGAGCCTAATTCCGATGGCTAATCTGCTGAATTATAATTTAGACTTTTGCCAAATTTCTATCAGTTTTCTACGTCATGCGCGGATTGCATTATTGCCTATTGACTAGTATTTAGTTTTTTCTGCTTCGTCTTCGTATCATATGCATTATAGTATTCTTGTCGTCGTCTTTACACTTGCTCGTTAGAATGTGCTTACTTTTTAGGTACTCAGTGTACTGTAGGCATAATATATATGTATGTATTTAAGCCATTGACAGATTTTTATTTATTATGCTATAAATTATGCTTTAAATTTTTAATTATTTCCTAAAATTTTTTCTGATTAAATTTGTTCTAAACGAGTTTTATATCTGTTACCTTACATACTTCTATTCCACTTGATCTGAAACTTTACACTCTTATTGCACGGTTTAAATGTTAAATATGCACTTACATTATTCTTTGATATGCGTTATTATGAGTGTACTAATATGTATATAATCCGTTTTCGATCCATAAAAATTATTTCACATATGTGTCATATAATTAGCTCTTTGTCTCTATAATACAATATTGGTTGTTTATACGAGTACCTATAATATCTTTTAGTAAGATTTATAACTTTATTCGCTTCACACAATTTATTTCTTTGAAATTTATTACTTTACGGCGTAGTGAACGCTGTTACCACTTTAAAATTAATTATTTTACACACATATCGACGGACCGTACAGTTATTGCTTTGCATTTCGATGAACGCAATTTACAACATACAGATTTATACTTTACATCCTGGTCACAGATTTTACCATCTACTCTAAATTTTTTAGTTTACACCTTGATCGAAACAGTTTAAAAATCCGCTGATCACCTTAGTTCACGTCGTTAAGATTTTTCAGTTTACACTCCGATCAGCGCAACTACTTTAAACTCTAATTTATTTACAACATTAGGATTTATACTTTACATTATGATCACAAATTTTACTACCTGCTCTACATTTTTTAGTTTATACCCTGATCGAAACAGTTTGAAAAACTCGTCGATCATCTCAGTTTACGTCGCTAACATTTTTTTAGTTTACACTTACATCAACGCAACTACTATTAACTCTGGTTTATTTACAACATTAGGATTTATACTTGACATTCTGGTCACAGATTTTACCACCTACTTTACAGATTTTAGTTTACACCCCCTGATCTAAATAATTTTAAAAACTCGCCGATCATCTTAGTTGACGTCGCTTAGATTTTTCAATTTACACTCGGATCAACGCAACTACTTTAAATTCTGGTCTATATACAACATCAGGGTTTACACTTCACATTCTGATCACAGATTTTGCCACCTAATCAACATTTTTCAGTTTACACCCTCATCGAAACAATTTAAAACCCGCCGATCATCTTAGCTTACGTCGCGCAACTACTTTACTCTGTTGTTTAATTCAGGGACGGGTCGTTCAAAGCCACTCAAATGACGACGCACAACATGTCGATGGCCGTGTCGGATTGCTTTTGGAAAATGGTCAAAGAATCGATCGAACAGCAAGCCGACGCTTTTAAAGCGACCAGATTTAATCTCGAAACTGAATGGAAGAATACTTTCCCGAGACAAAGGGAATTGAGTCGAGTAAACGTCATTTTTTAAAAGATCTGTTTTTCGATCAAAAGTACGTTTAAAATAGCATTTATACGAATTAAATAAAATTCAGGGCCGTGATTTGACTTAAAAGCACGAAAAATTTGAGAAGGGTGAAACGACAGTGTAAACTAGCCGTTTTTAAACTAAATTCCAACTTTCAGACATGTTTTTTTAGTGACATCCGTATTATGTATTTAAGCATTTTAGGAAATTAAGTTTTCAGTTTAAAGTACCTTCAGATTTATATTAGATGATGCGTCGCGAGCGCCGCGTTTCGTCTATAATTCGCTATCATCTCTTTTTTATTATTTTAGGATATTTATCTTTATCATGCCTTGATCTGGCAATGCGGACGGCGCAATTCAGCTATTAATAGCGCCAACAAGAAGGAAGCGCGCATGTGAATGCCGGAAGCGCGCACGTACCTGAATATAGAACGGCATTCACCTGCGAGCACTCGCCTCAATATAGAACGGCATTCACGTGCGCGCTTCCGGCATTCACGTGCGCGCTTCCCTCTTGTTGGCGCTATTAATAGCTAAATTGCGCTGCCCGCATCGCCAGATTAATGGCATGATACAGGTTAATATCCTATAATAATAAAAAAGAGATGATTACGCATTATAGACGAAACGCGGCGCTTGCGACGCATCATCTAATATAAATCTGATGATTATAGTGCGTCATGTTTCATGGCGAGCACCGTGTATCAAATTGAATAAAAAAGTAAAATAGAATAGCCAAGTAAAATACAATAAAATAAAACATAAAATAGTTTGAAAGTAAGGAATTGGGCTTGATAAGATGCTTCAATTTTTACTTTACACCGAGTTTTTAGTTTATTTTCCCAAAATTTGAAAACAGAAAAGTACTTAACACACCAAAATTGTTATAATTTATTCATCGTACTTTAATATGTGTTAAAAAATTGTGAATTTTTTACGGGCTTTTATAAATCCTCGGTTCAAATAGGACGAATTATTCGAAAAAGCAAGGGGCGAAATTTTGGACGAGGTCGTCAATCTGAGTTTGGTATCGTCGAGACACTGGTTAGTGTCTTACATACTTTGGTTACATACCTACATATTTGATCAACCATTTGTTATTACTGTATTACCCAAAACACCAAATTTTTGCACTGTTTGCTTGGTAATAGCAGACATACAATTTTATATCTCATTTTTGAGTTTTTCATAATTATGCTATTTTTTATTACTTCAGATCACACGTAGGCGTGGGAGGTTCGCTTCCAAAAAAACAAAATCCCTACCAGAATTTAATTTTTGATTTTTTGTTATTTTTTCGCAATTTTTTGATGCCAATGTGTTATTTTATAGCTATACCACCATTTTTGATTTTTGAAAAATCTTGCACCCCCTCCCCCGGAATTTAGGTGCAGCCCACCTGCGCTACTCATTACCCAATCGTTTTTGCGCTGCTCATCTTTATTTTCGCATTTTGCATGTCGTTTACACATTCGTGAATCTTCTTGAACTTACTTTACACTTATGATTGTAAGATACCTATAAAATATTAATTTTTTATGTTAGTTTCTGCCTTAATTCCGACTGCTAGCCTTTATTTATCTTCACTCGATTTTCGCTTATGTAATTTATACTAGTCCATTTGAACTTTTAATTCAGTTTTTATTCCATGCGTGTTATTTTCACATCTATTTTTAATTATACTCAAAACAGATAAGCATCCGACCTTTAAGTTGTGAATTTCTAGCTCTTATAATTATTTTTCCGGTTAAGACGAAGCTTGTTGCGTGCTTTTATAAAAATTTTGACAGAAACTTCATGGTAGTGTTCACACGTGGGTGTGGGGGGTTAAGGGTATACACCCCCCTCCCCGAGAAACCAAAATACCACCTGCCAGAATTCTATTTTTTGAATTTTTTGTTTCTTCGCAAAAACGTTGAAAAATTGTGTTTTTTCGCCAAACCACCATTTTTAAGGCCATTTTTTTACCTTTCAAAAATCTCGCACCCCATCCCCCAGAATTTTGGTACTGCCCACGTATAGTTGTGTTGTGTCACCTGGGGCGCGCTTAAGGTTCATTTGTTATTTTGAAATGTTTCTGTTTGTTTCCTTTTTAAAATGTATTTTGCAGGGAGCAAGAACTTGAGAAGAAATTGTGGGAAAAATTATCGTCGTACTTGTTCGAAAATATTTACATCCCTGCTGTGCTATCAGAAAATATAAGGTACCGTTACGCGAAGAGCGAGAAAAATAAGCTTGAAAAGAAATTAATAAAAAAAGTGAAATTAAAAAAATATAATAAAAAAATCAATGAAGAAAACGTGTAGTCGAACGAAATGCGGATATGTAAATGATAAATAAATTAATTAAATTAAAAATGTTTGCTAAATTTGGCTTATTAAAAAATCGGCAACCTCCGCCTAAAATTTTAAGTCGTTAATAAGTTTGATATATTATTTATCTGATACTTATTCTTACACGTGTATTTAATTCGGTGTTTTATTCTTATTTTTTTTGATTGCAAATCGAATCATTATCGATTAATCAAGCTGATCTTTACACGCGGAGAACAAACCGGTTTAAATTGACTGAAATGAAGACTGCGGCTCGATTTTAATATAGAAGAAAAACAAAAAAAGTGTAAAAAGCTGTAGTACAAATTGTTTAACGAACCCATAAAAGGCGCCTTTTATAAATGAGGAAATTTACCTGAAATAATAAAAAGTCATGAATATGATTAAGAAAATGGAAAATAGAGATAATAGAAGGAAAAAGTAAATAAAGAAAACGTAAATAAATGAGGCATATTGTTAGTGTATAAAGTGCTCGCTATGAAACATGACGCACTATAATCATCAGATTTATATTAGATGATGCGTCGCGAGAGCCGCGTTTCGTCTATAATGCGCTATCATCCTTTTTTTATTATTATAGGATATTTATCTGTATCATGCCGTTAATCTAGCGATGCGGACAGAGCAATTTAGCTATTAATAGCACCAACAAGAGGGAAGCGCGCACGTGAATGCCGGAAGCGCGCACGTGAATGCCGGAAGCGCGCACGTGAATGCCGTTCTATATTCGGGCGAGTGAGCGCACGTGAATGCCGTTCTATATTCAGGCACGTGCGCGCTTCCGGCATTAACATGCGCGCTTCCTTCTTTCGGCGCTAATAATAGCTAAATTGCGCCGTCCGCATCGCCAGATTAACGGCATGATGCAGATAAATATCCTATAATATTAAAAAAGAGATGATAGCGCATTATAGACGAAACGCGGCGCTCTCAACGCATCATCTAATATAAGTCTGACGAATATAAAGCGTCAAGTTTCATGGCGAGCACTGTAAAAGACACAAAAAACGCGAGAAATAGTACACATGTACATACATAGAAGTACATTAAATTATATTATGAGAAATTATAGTCATGGCTTCTGAAAAAAACCACATTTCATGTGTTTTGCATATATTCATTGTGCAAGCACCCCAGTCAATCAGAGCAATGTCCCGTCTATGCTCCATCTTTCTCCACTTAGTTGATTTCGTAGATCCCTTTAAGTCTTGGAGAAAAAATCGATCAAAGTCGAAACTAACAAAACCAGCAAATTCCACTTCGGAAGTAAAAAAAACATGGGAAAGTAAAAAACCTCAATTAATCATATCTTTTGAAAGAAAATTCATTTTTTACGACATTTTCGTTCATTTTATCACATTTACATATATAAAAACCAATAATTTTTTTCTGAATTTTAATAAAAGTTCTAAAAATTTCACTAATAAAGTCTTCAGTTGTGGAAAACATTTCTAGGTAAGTCTACTACATCCTCTGCAAGAAATCAGTGCAAAATTATGCAACTTGAAGAAAATTAATTTCGTTGCCATGGAAACGTTTACTTAGCATTGGTTTTTTAGGTTATCATCGTACTTTCTGGACAATTTTGGGGTGATTACCATTTTGTGTGAAAAATAAATATCAGGCATCATGTAAGGTGCTACGAGGCGCATTCCTGCTAAGTTTTGTGAAAATTGGCGCAGGTTTTTTTAGGTTACAACTGGTTTTTTTCAGGTTTGACTTTGAAGGTATACTCTTGTTATGTGGATGACATAGGACATCTAAATTTTTCTGACATTAGTCTGCAATGGAGCCTAACGTGAAAACATAAAAGATTCCAGCAAATATGAATACGGGTAGAAATACTGACCCTCAAAAGTGCTTTACAAAAAATCATAGAAACGACAATTTTCAGGAACTTTTCGACAAATTTATATCTCAAGTTTCTGAATGATCCAAAAAAAGATTAGGGGTTAGTTGTATGGAAAAAGGGGTGGTTTTTAAGGTTACAAATCGACTGGTTTTTTTAAAGGCCAGCACTATACGGGCTTTACGAGGCGCATGAGTCTAAGCGAAATGAGAAGTTGTAAGCAGGAGTACACATATACAAAAAATACACAACAAATCAAAAATCATATAAACAGGCGAGGTCATTAGAGAGAAACTACATATGTATGTAGGTTGCTATAATTAATAAATGGCAGCTTTTTAGTAATTCCAATAATCCGCGACATTCAAATCTTCAGGTGATTAGAATTAACATATTAAAATTAAGAATTTAATTTAAATTGTTGAATTTTTCAATTATTCGTATTTTGTTTAAAATTCACTTAAATCTATTATCCTACAGTTTTTAATTTCGAATGTATTTGAATAAAATCACGATTTTTGTTCTGATTCGCAGAGCTTTCAACACCAAAGTGGACATTAAATTGAAGCACTGGGCCGATTCGATGTTGCCCAAAAAATGCATCGAGGTCGGCTGGGAGACGTTGAGGGACCAATTTAGGCGGCTGATGCGCGAAAATTCTCAAACCAGTGAACACGACGTTTTATTCGATCCAGTGAAGAATAGCGTCGTTGACCACGCAATGAATTCGCACGTTTGGGAACCGAAGGCCATCGATTATCTAGTACGCTTTACACTCCCACTTTACACCCTGACTTTACACCTATTTGAGGAAATTAAAATTTGAAAAATTAACCCTCGAATTGAACCCGCGTATTACGATGTGATTCAGCTAAAGTTGACACCACTTTTGACTGTGGTGTAAACCGGTACTTGGTGTAAACTTATCGAAGCTCGTCGGTTTACACTAAATGCCGAAATTATTTTCGCATACAACGTAAATTATTGATTATTACTGGTGCTCGACCCGGGAGAAAATGCTTATGCGTTTTCTAAATTTTGTCCTCTACTTTACACTTTGGTCTTTTTGTAGTAAATTTTCCAATCATAATAATTGTGTCCGCTGTGAATCGTTTACACGCCTGAATCGTGTGCGTCATACAGTATGCCGCAGTTTTTTTTACTTTTTTATTATATGCCGTAGTTCGTGTGCTTTACACTGCGTTGAAGAAAGAATATGCGGGGTAAATAATTTATTATAATAGAAATTATGCATTTATTATTATTATTACATAATTATTTTTCGAGGAAATTTATTTTATGCAGGCAGGCTGTTCGGAAGATCTAAGATAAATGCAAGGTACTGTAAGGGGATGAAGTGTAAATCAAAATATTTTTAGCCTCATTGTTTACACATTTCAGCATTTCATTTGATAATTTATGTTTATTTCCAGTGTTTTTTGTACATTGCACAGAGATGGTCCCCAGATATCTTTGTACACTTTTTTTACATGCAAAATTTTGTATACTAAAATACGGTACAGCAGCAGGCACATATCGCTGGGGAGGGGGGCGGTCGGACCACCCAAAATTCAGAAAAATCGGATAATTAAGACTTTGTTAACGTTATTTTGTGCTATTTTTGGCCTTTTTCGGCTTAGTCCCCCAAAAAATGGTGTTGGTCCCCCGAAATGTAGGATGGCCAGCGGTAAAACAACGTTTTTCGATCTAAGGTAGTGTATTTTAGCTAATTTCGGGCCTTCCGTTGAGAAACAATACTAAAAATTGTATAAAAACGGATCGAAGCGCCGAAAATTTTGGCATTTTTCTTCTTTAAATGAAATTTCTGCTACTGTAGAGATATGTAGAAGACGCAATTACTTATGTCGGCCCGAAGCGCCGAAAATTTTTGGAAATTTTAGACTTTTTCACACTTTTTGCCTTCCCAAAAATCTTTGTACGTGTATAAAGACGCTCCTGAAAAGTCTTTTGTATATCGGAAAAATCTTTGCCGAATACAAAAAAACCGTGCGTATTTCTGATAAATTTTCTCCATTTTTTTAAGAATTTTTTGCATTTTATGTTCTTGAAATTTCGCATTGCCTTTTTTGGGCTTAAAAATGCTGCATCCGTCTTAGAAACATTATTTTTTGGCTGTTTTTACGATGCTCTGTATTTTTAAGATGTAAAAATATGAACAAATTTTGGGAAAATCACGACAATTCTAATAAATTTAATCAAATATAGTCAAAAAATGAGATTATATATTTCGCGAAGCGTCGAAAATTTGACACTTTTGAGCCAAAAAGAGCTAAAAACGCTAAACACCGTACAAACGTACATACGCAGGGCGGATTTAGGAGGGGCGGGGTGGGGGGCCGTTGCCCCCCCCATTGGTCAAAAATATTTTAATTATATAGATAAAGAATGAATATGTAATTTGCATCGATTTTTGGCCGTCAGTGACCATAATTTCTCGAATTTTTCCGGCGCTCTGCCCCGGATTATACCTATTAATGGCATTTATTTATTTTCTTGGCAACCAGGAAGCCATTTTTGCTCATAAAATAGGTTTCAAAACAATCTGAACAGGGACGTAGCTGGCCTTCCTATCTTGGGGGAGGACCAACACCAATCTCTGAGGACTAAGCCCAAAAAAAGCCAAAAATAGCACAAAATAAGGTTTAAAAGTCATATTTTTTCCGATTTTTCTGAATTTTGGGAGATTCGAACCCCCATTCCCATCCTCCCCATAGATACGTGCCAGAATTTCGACAGCAGAAACTGCAGTTTTAACAGTTTTTTCTATTTTCAATCGAGAATTATCGACGTTTCGCGTGAAATGCTATAAATACAGGAAGTCGAGCGGTAAATCGAGCTTTTACACCTCCATCCGCCTGAATTTCACAAGTTTTCCAGCGCTTCGCGCCGAGATTTTCGCCGAAGTCAAAGGAATCTTATGATTTTTTCGCACAAAATTGTCGAAAATTTTCAAAATTTTTCGAAAAAACGTTGCGTCAAAAACGATTTGAATTGAAAAAAAAGTTGTAAAAGGCCGAAAAAACGCCATGTCGCACGTGAATGGCAAGTTTTGGACCAATTTTCGACTGTATTGGAAAAGGTGGATTACGCTTCCCCCCTTAGGAAAATCCTAGATCCGCCACTGGACGTATGCACCTTTTCTACGAATTTTTCAGAAAAGCGAGAATTCGGGTTGGGGGAGGGGTGAAAGTTTTTTTTTGGGAGGGGGGTGTTGGTCGAACCCTCCCTAAACCTTATGATCATGCATGGTTATACTTTATATTGATTCCCTATGCAGTTTAAATTTCTGGAAATCTTTTTCGTTGCATTTTCATACTAAACTTGTATACAAAAGAGCGTTTTCTCTCGAAGCCGTAGTTTTGCTGTTGAACGTAATGCATTTAAATGGAGAACTTGCTTTATTGCATTTAACCTTCTGCCTTTTGCTTCTAAATCTTATTCTTACCCTACTCTAATTAGATTGTATTCCCTCTACATTTTAATATTTTAATATACGTCTTACTTTGTATTATAATCATACATAACGGCTCAAACTTTTGGGCAGGGAAATCCGATCGTTTTTAGGCGGGATTGGGGTGAACATAAGTGTAATAGGGGTATGGGGATCTCCCCACCCTAAAGTTTGTTGTCCCCAACCGTATATGTAATGGCTCGAAGTTTGGGGGTGTTGGCCATTTTTAGGAGGGGGGTAGATGACCTCCAATTTTTGGCCAAAAAACGCCAAAAACGGCCAAAAAATTTGATTTTTCTCTAAAATCGGGGAGGGGGAAGGGGCTGTTTAAAATTTTCTCATTTTGGGGATGTGGGACGTCCGACTTTGGGCGGGGGATCCCCATCCTCTCTGCTACAGTTATGCCCCCAATCCTTCGAAAGACAGGAAATTTTCGGACCCACGAATTTTTTGACTGTTTTAGGTGTTTTTCTTGAAATTTTTGGCCAAAGATCGGAGGTCATTTAACCCCTCCAAAAATGGCCGGGCGCCCCAACCGAAATTTTGTTCCCGGTAAAAAGCGCAGAAAATGGCCTCAAAACGCAATTTTCCAAGAATGGGGATTTAAGATACCTCTGACCTTTGGGGGTGGTGGATCATGGGACAGCCTACTTAGGAATACCATCCTGCTCTTTATATTATTTTAATTTTGTGCTTTCAATTGAATTTGGGCGAATGCGCTTAGGTTTTTGAACAGCGACTTCGAAATCTCTTTTACACCGAATGATTTAATGTGCAACATATCTGTGAGCTGTGCTGATCATACCTGGGCGTGGGGGGGGGTTTTGGGGTATGCCACCCACGGTTTTTTTTGTACTCGGCAAAGATTTTTCCCGATGTACAAAGACTTTTCGGGACCGTCTTTGTACATGTACAAAGATTTTTGGGAAGACAAAAATTGCAAAAAAGGTCTAAAATTCGGGAAAAGTTCGGCGCTTCGCGCCGAAATGAGTAATTGTGTGTTCTATATATCTTTATAATGGCAGAAATTGCATTTCAAAAGTAAAAATGTCAAATTTTTCGGCGCTTCGCGCCGTTTTAAGACGATTCTTAGATGATTTTTACCCTTAGAGACCCAGAAATTAGCTAAAACACACTATGAAAAGTTCGAGAACTCTGTTTTTACCACACTAAAGTCGCTGCTATACCATATTATAGTGCCCAAAAAATTTTGTGTGTACAAAATGTACAAATATTTTTAGGAAGACAAAAACTGTAAAAAGATGTAAAATTCCCACAATTTTCGACTCTTCGCTCCGAACTGATAAATTATTTGTCCTATATATCTTTAAAATGGCAGAATTTGCATTTAGAATGGAAAAATGTCAACATTTTTCGGCACTTCGCGCCGTTTTCAGATAATTTTTAGTATTTTTTGGCGTCAGAAACCCAGAAATTAACTATAATACACTACCAAAGATCGAAAATCCTGTTTAACCACACTAAAATCGCTACTGTACTATAGTATAGTACACAAAAATTGCATGTACAAAATGTACAAAAGACTTTTGGGGACCATCTTTGTACATGTACAAACGGACCTTGTACAAAAAAACACTGATGCCACCCCTTCCCCGAGAAACCGAAATACCCTCCCTCCAGAATTCAATTTTTGAAAATTTTTTGATGCCAATGGATTGTGCTCGATGAGAAACGATGAAAAATGGTGTTTTTTCGCCATACTACCATTTTTATCAAGGCCATTCTTTGATCTTTGAAAAACCTTGCACCCCCTCCCCAGAATTTTGATGCCGCCGCCCACCTATGGTGCTGATTATCGCTTTGATTGAAAAATCACCCATTCGGTGCGAAATTTCCAAAAACGCGAATTTTCCCATCATGACAGATGACAAGTTCCTAATTTCAATAATGTTTTTCTCGTCGTTGCAAGCGTGCTGCCTCTGAGAACAATGTTCATTTTTCTTGAATATCACTGTTTTTACATATGTAGAATATAACTTTTCGTGGATACGCAATCATATAGGTACATAAAATGAAGTGAAAACGGAATGAATAATAAAAGTGGAATAAAAACTTAAAAAAATGAAAAAATTATAAGGCATAGGTCCTAAAATATGGTCGGCTTAAGTCGCCCCGAACCTTAATTTTGGGCCGTAGCAAAGCGCATTGTGTTTTATAATTTTATGATTATTTTATTAATCGTAAAATCGGTATCTGTCCTTAATTTTCCATTGTGTAAATAATAAAATAAATAAAACATTTCAACAAATAAAAATAGAAATTCTAAAAATGTAATAAATTTTAGATGAACATAGTACGCGCACCTTTGATATGTACATAGATGCATACACGTAAGGCTCGAAATTTGGGGGTTCCCAGCCTTTTTTTAGGGGGGGGGATAAATGACCTCCAATTTTTGACCAAAAACGGTCAAAAACGCCTAAAAACGACTAAAAATTGAATTTTCCCAAAAATCTAGTGGGGTCAAAAATTTCTGATTTTGGGGGGGAGGGGGCGTCCGATCTTGGCTGGGGGATCCCCCATCCCCCTGTTACGTTTAGGCATACATATTAGCATTTTAAGAAAAACTACACAAAATGAAAAACTGAAGTTTACATATGTACACGTAAGAAATAAATTAACTTTTAACCGATGAAAAATCGAAGAAAATAGTCAAAAAATATGTAAAAATTTATAAAAATTAATTGAGTTGGCAATAAAAAATAATTGTATGAAATAGCGAGTAATTCAATTGAACGCTTTGGACGATCGGAGCGTGCCTGATAAGCAAGCTTGGTTGTCGGCTATGAAATTCATGGAACGCGCGTTGCGCGAAAAGTTAAACCAAACCCAACAAATTCTGGACCAGTTGAAAGGGCCTTCGTGGACTACGCGTTGGACGAACTGGTGTTCGTTGAGCGACAAAAATGTAAAGTGCCAAGCGATCGAAGCCGAGTGCAATATGTTGCTGAAAGGAGAGCCGGTATTAATCTAATTACGTATTTTCCGGTTTACACCATTTTTTACTCTACATTCTAAAGATTTTATTGCCAATTACATATTTCCCGGTTTACACTATTTTTAGCTTTACAATTTGTAGATTTTATTGCCGATTACATATTTCCCGGTTTACACCATTTTTTACTTTACACTTTGAAGATTTTCTTACCAATTACATATTGCCCGTTTACACCCTTTTTTACTTTACACTCTGAAGATTTAATTGCCGTAGAGAATGTTCGCAGTAGCAGGAACAGGTTTTTAGAATTTTAGGCACCTATTTACTTGTTTTTGAAGTGTAAGGTGCCGAGCTGTCGAATTCGAGTGCAATATATATATTGTTGAAAGAGGGCATTGATCTAATCATTTCTGGTTTACACTTTTATCTAATCATTTCCTTGTTTATACGCCCCTTTGCAGGTATCTAGCTGAAAGCGTCTTCGGATGCATGTTTAAAACCCACTTTGGGTGTAAAGCCCCGCCTTTAAACTTCAACCTTTTAACCTTATACCATTTTTACTTTACACTTGTGTATTTTGGATTGTCGTAAAGCGAGCGTAAGGACAGCAAGAGGCGACGTTGTTTAAAACTTTAAACAATTGTTCAATGTATTGTAAACGATTTAAACTACTGCACTTTCCCGGTTTTGATCATTGTTTCGTGCAGTTTGCACGGGATTTAATTTTAAACAGATATCATTTCTGAGATACGGATGTAAAAACGCGAGACGTGAGTTTTAACCGTTCTTTTGTCCGGTTTACACTCCTATATTGAAGACTTCAGGTAAAGTGAAGTGTGTATGTAGGTCGTCACTTACAAAATTTGGTTTTCCTAGTGAATCCGTCGATTTCTGTTTAAATCGGAAATATTGCAAAATGAGCCTATAATAATTTAATATTAAGCTAACTAAGAAATTTCTTTTGTTTTTTTGAACTATTATTCTCGTCCATTGCGCTCGCGAAAAAGTTCATCGCAGTAAAAACCGCGCAGATTAGCAGAATTGAGAATTTTTCATTTATTTTTGCTACACATGTAGCTTTCAGCCAAGTCGCTCTATTATGAAGTAGAGAAATGTGATTTTTTAATTTTTTCCAAACTATACATAAAAATAATTTTTTTAAATGATCTTTTTTGTTTACACGCGTGACGGCGCTTATTGCTGATGAACGCCGAATAACGAAAGAAGTTCAACACTCTTTGAGATTGATGCAAAGTTCTCTGTTTAGTTTAAATTACTGTTGGTGTAAACTTGCTGAATCGCACTCGTCTCATTCAACAAGATTAATATAAGCGTGCTATGTTATCGTGATATGACGGTCAGGAAATGTTAATTCTATAAAAATACATATGAAAACGAAGTGTTTATGTATGTACGAGTAATTCTTAATAATATTTTAGTAAATTTATAAACAATATCATTATTTCAATATTTAAATAAATATTTTTAGGTTCACCACTTGACCAGTACCTTTAAGATAACAACTTGAGCTTATATATCTGTATTTGTGCATAAGGCTTCTTATTCTTCGCACAAATCCATTCTTGTGTTACAGTAAAGGCGCGTTTCCTGAAAAGCACGCTGAAAGATGCGCACATACAGTGGTCGCCATGAAAGATGACGCGCTATCATCCTCAAATTATGATAGAGGATGCGTCGCGAGCGCCGCGTTATGTCCATCGTGCGCTATCATCTCTTTTTTCTATCAAGCGCCATTAACCTCTATCATCCCCTTAATCTGGCGATGCAGGACAGCACAGATTAGGCTATTAATAGCGCCAACAAGAAGGAAGCGTGCCAGCATTCACATGCGCGCTTCCTTGTTGGCGCTATTAATAACTAAATTACGCATCACATCGCAGATTAATGGGATGATAGAGGTGTAAGCGCTTAATAAAGAGATGATAGCGCATGATGGACGTAACGCGGCGCTCCGAGTATACCTCTATTCTGGGGATAACATCATCTTGCATGGCGACTATATGATGGAGGTACATCTGTTTGTCTATTAAATTTTGAACCTGTCTGAAAACTGTTTGTAATGTAATTTATTAAGCGACATTTTCCCATTTTCATTTTATTTTCGATTTGGTCAATAATGAATTTTACTGTAAGGCTGATTATAGATATTTCGACATTTGCATGCTTCAGAGCACTTGTGTAAATCTTTATCATACAAGTACCACGTAATTTTTGGCTTCGTTATTCATATCTTATTTTTATTTCTGGGACTTTTATCTTTTCTTTGATTTTTGTCCTATCGCCATTGATTTTTCTAATTTGATGCTCCATCATTCACTTACCCGATTAATTTTATAACTTATCTTATTAGAATGTAAAAAAATTGATCATATTCCGTATTTTGAAATAATTAAAAATTGCATCTTATCGTTATTTATTAATTTATTAATTTATTTATTACTCATTTCTCTATTTATCTATGTATTTATTAATTTACGGTTCAGTGTGTGTTTATTGATGGATTTCTTTGTTATATTTATTTATTTACTTATGATTCGTTTATTACTTGTACTTGTTATTTATTTATTTGTATATTTAGTATTTATGTATTCATTTATTTATGTATGTATTTATTTATTTATTATACATATTTATTTATATATTTATATTTGCTTTAAACCAATATTTTGGACGAATGATAATTTTTAGAATCATTCTCCGGCTATGATGCCCGAAGAGATGGTAATTTTGAAAAAAAATTTATCCGGCAAAGGCCTGGACGTTAGCCAAGACGACATCAGAGAAGTTTGGCACGAGACCTATCGAGTGCATTTTTTCAATAGAGCTTTACAAAATTTACGCGAATGCCGAAATTTCTATCATTATTATCAAAAGGGCTTCGCCGAAACCGATTCGGAGGTGCGTTTTCGTTTCTAAACCTTTCTAATCGTTTTCGTTTCGAGACCAATGTATTTCTTTTCGTTTCGAGACCACTTTATCGGTTTTTCGATCGCTTTACACTTCAAACACGTCAATTGCGGTATCTATCGTTATTCAATTTAGATAGTTTTCAGTTCTTGTCGGACGTGTAGCGGCTCGAAATTTCCGGTGAAGATCTCACGTGGAGCGTGGGGGTGGGGGATATGCATCCCAGAGGTCGAATATATACCCCCCGAAACAGAATACCCCAGAATTCGATTTCTGTAAATTTTTTTTAATGTTTTGCAATGTTTTGATGCCAATGGATAGTGCTCGATGAGAAACGTTGAAAATTCGTATTTTTTCGCCATACCATCATTTCTAAAACTACTTTTCACTTTGAAAAATCTAACACACACACACAGAAATTTTGGTGCCACCCACCTATCGTGGGGTCTCCAGGGGATGACCTCAATTTATGGCCAAAACGGACAAAAATCGCCTAAAAACAGCCAAAAAATTCGATTTTTTCCAAGAATCAGGGAGGTCAAAAATTTTCTGGCTTCGGAGTGGATGGGGCGAACAACTTTGGGTGAATATCATCCATTTACCCTGTTACATATGCATGAGGTTCGCACAGTCGAACTTTCTGAGAAGTGAAAATCAGAAATCAGTAGATATGTAGATATGATGTTTAAGGGGGATTTCAACCCCAAAAAATGTTTACCCCCCGCAAAATTTTCTTCACCCCCTGCCTTCCTCAGAATAGGCGATTTTCTGAAATTTCCCAAAATTTTATAAAAATTTCATGGAAAAGATGCTTTTTTATAGCGTTTTCAGCTATCTATTTGCTCAAAAATTCCAAATTTTCGGCGCTTCGCGCCATTATACTCACGTTTTGACTATATTTTATTCATTTGTTCAATTTGTTCCTATTTTTATATTTTTTCGAAATTTTTATTTTTATGCTCTAAAATAATAGAACATCGCCAGAAACGCTTAAAAACGATGTTTTTAACGCGTCATTATCATTTTGGACCCAGAAAAGAAACTTTATACCTCACCCCCCCCCTCCCAGAATTCCCATGCTGTGCATGTCTGTACATGTAGCTAAGTGCTTCGTAAAACGGTTCTATGACTTTGCTGGGCTCAAAAGATTAGCTCTGTAGCCGTTTTGGCCTCAGAAAGACTAGCCATCTCAGTCTTTTGAACTTAAAATAGCTCTTCTAACCCATTTTGGAGTCAGAGAACATAGCTAAATCTCTGAAACTCAGAAGCCGAATTTGAGAAGGACTACATGCCATATATTTTGCTTTTTCGGCCGAAATGGCTGTGCAGCTATCATTTTTTTGGAGTCCAGGGGGAGTAATACCCCTCCCGTCACCCCATGCTCTTGTGCGTGTGTACATTACATTTGCGTGCCTATGGTTCGCATCACTGTTCAGTTCATATATTCTTGCATTTATTTCTTCCATGTCTTTATGTATTTGTTGATGCCATTTCGTCGTGTTTCATTTGCGTTTTGGAACCACTACTAGCATGGACTTTTAGTTGAGCTTTGCATTCATTTTCAGTCATCACGTTTCTTGTGTTTTTAGTGTCTTTTCTCAATTTTCGCCTTTCTTAGTCACCTATGCTTCCTTCTGTTTCCATTGCTCTCTGTTCTGCTTATCTCGCCTTCTTCGACTAAATCTTACGCCGCTAAATATCTTCGGTGTCATAGCTCAGTTCACGCGGTTTACTGGTTTTGTAATTTTTTCCATTTTGCACGCTTCAGACTGGTTTATTAGGTTCGAAAGAATTTTCAAATCTGTATTTTTGAGTGAGATTTTTTTGCAAACTTTTGTTTTTATTGCTTCCGGATTAGAGCACTCAGTCGCTATAAACGAAAATTTTGAGGCTTCGGGCACGCGTTGCGCTATCGTTTCTTCAGATGGATTTATTTAACTCATTCACGATTTGCATATTTTGTGAAAAAATTCGCATTTCACTTTAGTCAAAAATTTAGAAAAAGCTATTTGAATCAAAAAGTATAAAAAGTTATAAATTAATGAGATTGAAATATTTTTGAAACCGCGGCAGGTGCCGGTTTTGTCGAGGAATTTATTTTTGTATAAATACGTATTTCAGATTGACTCTGCGATTATTTTTTAATTGAATTCAAAATTGATCCAGAAGAGGGGTTGGAAAGTTTTTTTACTGTATGTGTAGACAATTCTAGTGTAAAGGATCCGCATGAGATGATTTAAAGAGAAGATATCTTTTTTCTAGTGTAAAGATCCGATTTTTATCTTATCTAGCTTAAATTTGGTGAGTGTAAAGACAGTTTTTGCGAATAAGTGACTGGTGTAAACAACGATTAATTGAAAGAATGTCCCGCGATGATTCCGAGGCCAGTCCAATGCTAATTTTTCTTGCGCAAAGGTTCGGTTTGCAATTCAATTCAGTAAAATTAGCCATTTAGGTGCTCAAAAAAAGCTATTCTATGTTGTAGTCTTTTCGATTAGTTTGAAAGACAGTTTGGCAGTTTAATGTTTGGTGTAAAGAATGCGGGAAAATCATTCAAAGCGAATGCCGTTTTTCTCGCTCAGCGGCTCCAATTTTCATTTCAAGCAGTTCGTTAGTGTTACGAATAATCTAGTCTCGTACAAGCACTTTACGCAGAATTTTCCCTATAGTTTAAACTAACGGTTTAAACTTTAAACGACTTGACTGCAATGCCGTCGTTTTGTTTTGCCGAGTTCAAAGGATGCTGCAAATAAGCGCTAATGCTTTGCGATAATGCAATCATCGCATCTGCAGAAGGTATATTGCATAATCATTCTTTCGATTTATTGTTGCTCGAATTTTTTTACATCGATGCTGCAATTACATAGAATCTGCTAGATTTTATATATTTTCATTCTCTTAGTTATATTTGAATAACCGAGGGTTCGTAATGGAAATTCCAAAACCTCAGTTGAGCTTACGTGCATATTATCATTTATTTAACTTCTTCGATTTTATTTTTGATTCTTGTAATTAGTCTAATTCTGCAAAAATACGATTTTATATATAATTTTTATATAAAATAAAATAATTCATAAAAAATGAAAATTTTATAAAATTTTTATGCAAAAATAAAAAAAATCGGAAAAATCGTTTTCTGATTTTTTTTATTTTGTATAATTTCAGCCTCTCGAATTCACGGTCTATGTGTATTTTATACTTTACTAGGCTTGACCAATTTAATTTGGCATAAATTGTTTCCCTACGTTTCCATATTTTTTTACGAATTTTTTAGAAACGCATCTCGGACAGAAATCGGATAAACTCGAAAAAAGGAACGCTTTCTGAATTTATCTTTGGAAAACCGTAAAAATGAAGCAATGAGAAATCTTTTTTGGACGTTATTGTCGGCAGGAACCATGTTTTTTTCGCCCAATTCGCGAAACTAATTTTAATCTAAACTATGCTTAAATTTAAAAGTGTAAAGGCTCGAAATTTGGGGGTCCCGGCCATTTTAATGGAGGTAGGGGTAAATAGGCGCTTCAGATTTTTGGCCAAAAACAGCTAAAAACGCCTAAAAACGGCCTAAAACATTGCGCTACTTTTTCCAAAATCTGGAGGAGGGGGTCAAAAAGCATCACTTTTGGTTGGGGGATCCCCCATCCCCCGTTACTTGTATGCTTAAATTTGAATCATTGCTTGCATTACAGTGCTTGAGCACGGAAAGCTTCTGTCAATCATGGTGTGTCATGTTCATTCATAAATTTGAAATACATAATGTCTATTAATGTTTTCTGTTTTGCGTATTGGCATTTAACTAATTTTCCTATAAATCGACTGATTTCTTCATCTCTTTCCGAGTCATATTCTAGATTTTGGGATACTCGTGACTTTTACTGCAGAAGCATATCCAGCTATTCAATCTAATTTTGCTTGCAACGTCTGGGTTCGAAGTGGAAAAATCCTGGCACTTTAAATTCTGAAAGTAGCTGATAGTAGGTTTGCGTTGCACTGTGTCCGATTTTTTATTAGTTTTTTTATGAAATAGTAGCATCATTTATTATTATTATTGTAATTTTTCAGATTAATTATTGAGTCAGTAAGATCGATTGATAATAACAATAATAATAATAATAATAATAATAATAATAATAATATTAATAATAATAATAATAATAATAATAATAATAATAATAATAATAATAATAATAATAATAATAATAATAATAATAATAGTAATAATAACAATATGTTAATCGTTATTCTGATAGTATCAATTTATTCACTAAATCGTGTTAATAAATAATTGATCTCTGATTCCTATTATCTTTAAAAACTAAATTAATGTGTAAACATTGAGTCTTTTGTTAGCTTGGATTGACTGTTCCATTATCTATTAAAATTTATATTAGTTATCTGGTAAATTATTACTAATATATGTACACACTAACATTTGCCTAATTTACCAAATATTAATTGAATGGATTAATAGATTATTATTACGTAATTTACATTGCTTCTGATTAATTCTGTTAAAGTAATTAATATTATTGCCACACTATCAGTACACAATTTACGTAAATCAGCTAATGAATAATAATAATAATAATAATAATAGTATAATAATAATAATATAAGTAATAATAATAATAATAATAATAATAATAATAATAATAATAATGAAATAATAATAATAATAATAATGGCAATAATAAATAAATAATAATAATAATAATATTAATAATAATAATAATAATAATAATAATAATAATAATAATAATAATAATAGTATATTAATAATATTCTATTAATAATAATAATAATAGTAATAATAATAACATGTTAGTAATAATCATACGTTTTGTACCATATATGTGTGTCATTCGACATTAACAGTAGGTACTAGTGTATATGTCAAAAAATGATCTGTTTCTTAATTCTTGGATTTGTTGCATCTTATAATATTTTATTAATTAATTGATTAATACGATTGGAATAGGTGCCTACCGTAATGTTGTATGCTAATCAAAGGCCGCACTCTACATTTTATTTTACATGTCAATTAATTAATAATTATAAGTTATGTATGTTTCTCCTATCGTATCTAGCGAGACGACTGGAAAAGGAAATTAAATCAGTTTTGGAAGACTGGTCACAAGACAACACGATGAAAAAACAGCTGCTAACTGGTAGACGAGTTGAATTAGCTTGGAAAGAATTCAAGTAATCGATAATTTTACGCTTGTGCTTATCACCTTAGTTTGAGGCATTGAAAATAGTTTAAAGAAAAAATTGAAATCCAATGCATTTCGTCAAATAAAAATACATATATTGTTCTCGTGAATATGTTGGTAGTCAGTGATTTTACGGCAGTTTGCCAGAAATGTTCTATCCGATTTCTAAAGCTCGGAAATTTCGTTTAAGGTTAAATTTAGGTTTTGGGTTTCAACGTTACGTTTTTGCTTTGGTTTTTTAAATCGTCGTCTGGATTTGCAATACGACGATTTCAACCTTTTTTGTTGCTGTTTAATGTCGTCGAGTGCTAATTTGGATAGGGGTTCCAAAATTTTACTCTCAAAATTTTTAGGATGAAAGTTAAAATTATCTGAAACGTCAATATTTTCCACGAATTCCAATGTTTTTTATTTACAAAAGCGACGAAACGAGTCAGAATTGGATAAAAAGTCTAAAAACGCAAGTTTTACACATCAAAATATTTTAAATGGAATGTTCTAACCATTTTTTCGTAATAGCAGATCTACAAAAGAGGCTAGAACTCTACATTTAGTGATCCCGAAATTGTGGGGGGGAATTGCGAAAATTTTTTAATCGATAAACAGTGTAAAAATGGTGTTATAGCTTTTCCAACATTTACATCGTTTCTATATTGGCATGAAAACAATCGAAAATTGA
>JAVLUZ010000168.1:0-37409 GCA_036768485.1 Mermis nigrescens | reverse complement strand
GATCTGATATATAATAATCGTAACCCTCGGCTTAATGCCGATGAAAGTTCTTAAAATTTATGCACAAAGTTATGTGAAACAGACTATAGATTTTTCGCACAGGGCCCCCAAATACCTAGAAACTGGCCTAAGAAAATAAATAAGTCCATAAATAAATAATTTAAAATGAATAATTCATAAATGAGAAGCAGCCAAATTCTAGGGATCTGACGAAAAACTGACGAAAATTTCAAAAAAGGCGAAAAAAGATGCCAATAATATTGTAACGATCCAGAACAATAAGCTTTAAAGTCCGTAACTGGTGTTATTCTCTTATATGGATTAATCCGATTCAAGGTTCTGATTTTCTAATTTAATATCGAATAAATTGGGCACTATGTACATCGAAAATATGTACGCAAACAAATATCATATAATCATGTTATCAATAATGTCAGACGTTGAATCTAGAACAGGGTGGCTCCCCTGGTCACCCCGGCGCCACTATGGTCTTTGGGTCGTTCCCTCGAATCCGAACTCGGACTCGGATTCCACTTGAACTGGACTGTCCGCTTATTACATAGTCTTATTGCGATTGACGCTGAGGTGAGTTTGTTGTATCGAAGGCGGGCCAAATTGAACTCGAGGTTAACGATGATTGGATGTTTGAAAAGACAGTTCTTATTTGCTTTTATGCTACATGTATGTTTTGTAACTTATACACTGCTTGAACTGGATCAAGATGCAAGCAATAATAGATTTTTGGCTTTCCCATTACAAAATTACTTGGGTGAGGAGAAGTCTGTCTGCCTGCCTGCGAAAACCTCACCTCTAAGCCAACGTGTGGCTGCAAACGGTAGTCCGATCCAGGACTGATACGGTCAGAGGTACATTTCTCGCATATTTCCAATACGTTTTGTTTTATCATTAACTGTTTTCGTTCAATATAAAATGCAAGCTGGATACATACATCAAATAATTTTTTCAATTATATGTACTGTAACGTAAAACAATTAGTCAGGAGCGTTGCCAGATTAGCGGTTTTCCTTCCATTTTGGCAGTTTCTTGATTTTTTAAGAGTTTTTCAGTCCTATGCTTAACCACATGGTGGCAGCTTTTTGAGGGTCTCGTGACAATTTTTTTGGGCCGCTTCCATATACTGTGAGCAGGGGATGGCTGTTTTTCACAAAAATTGTGGCAGTTTTTAAAATTTTGACCTCACTGTTCATCAGGGGCACTTATGCAAATTAGGTGGTACATGAAATTTTTGAAATTTTTTCCAGAAATCTGATATAATGCGGTCAATTTTCGGCTAAACTCAAGAATATGGTACTTTTAGAAAAGGAGCAAAACGAATACGGCATGCCAAAATTTTTTGCCAAACTGGTAGAAGATGGATAAAGGCAGTAATTATTTGCAGTCAACTGCAGGTAATATAACACACAATGTAAAATTATATGCAGTCAAAAACCAGCGGCCTAGACTGCAGGCAATATAGCACACAATGTAAAATTATATGCAGTCAAAAACCAGCGGCCTAGACTGCAGGCAATATAGCACACAACGTAAAATTATATGCAGTCAAAACCAGCGGCCTAGACTGCAGGTAACATAGCACACAATGTGATATTATATGCAGTCAAGTTGCATGCTTGTTGTTATGGGAAGCTGGCGCTTTGCTCGCATTTCAACCTGTAGTAGATGGTTTTAGAAGGCACTTTTATTTGAGATGGTCTGGCAGATTTGCTTCCTCACTAGGGAATATTTTTTGGCGCTGCATGGGTAGCACACTCAATAGCTGCCCAGTCGCCCATTAGCGCATGCTGATGGGCCAGCTTAAGCTCTGGGGCATACATACATCCACACATATTTGATCAATCCGGAATAAATCTATAACTACCTACATACACAGACTAGCACTATCACAGCCAATTAATCTTATGATGTCAGTTGTATACCGTGTCTCCCTAGGGAGCAAAGCTATAACATCGCCTATGTTATAGCATTAGGCGGAGGGGCTCAGAATCTGCTCCCTGGCTTTTCTCAGGGAGCAATGCTGCAGCATAGGTCGTGTTGTAGCATAGGGGCTTGCCCCGACCTGCCTGGGTAGGGGCGCACGCAAGCCCAGGGCCAGGGGAGGGGCAAATTTCCAGGGGTGGGAATTTCCCTGGGGGAAAAATTGAAAGAGCTATAATTCAAGAACCAGCGGCCGGATCAGACTAAAAATTTCAGAGTCTGTTGAGTATATGTTAGGTATGCTATGTACGAAATTTTAGCGCGCAACCTACAGTATACCAGCATTAGTTTACCTTTTTGCATAATTCAAGAACCAATGGCCGGATTTTGTTCAAATTTTCATAACATGATGTATATAGGCGAGTCATGCTATGCACAGAATTTCAGTGCGCAGCCTACAGTATACCAGTTTACTTTACACTTTCTCATTTGGTACTATAACTTTAGAAATAGAGGGCGGATTGGGCTGAAATTTTTATAGTAGGGTGGGTTTATGTTGCATGTGTTATCTTATTGTTATCAACATGTAATCTACAGTATGCCGATTTTAGTTTACACTTCCTCATACAGGAACGTAAATCAAGAACCAATGGCTGGATTTTGTTCAGATTTTCAGGATATGATGTATATAGGCGAGGCATGCAATGCATAGAATTTTAGCGTGCAGCCTACAGTATACCAAATTACTTTACCTTTGCTCAAATAGTGATATAACTTTAAAAATAGAGGGCGGATTGGGCTGAAATTTTCATAGTAGGGTGGGTTTATGTTGCATGTGTTATCTTATTAATCTACAGTATGCCAATTTTAGTTTACACTTCCTCATACAGGAACATAAATCAAGAACCAATGGCTGGATTTTGTTCAGATTTTCAGGATATGATGTATATAGGCGAGGCATGCAATGCATAGAATTTTAGCGCGCAGCCTACAGTATACCAAATTACTTTACACTTGCTCAAATAGTGATATAACATTAGAAATAGAGGGCGGATTGGGCTGAAATGTTCATAGTACGGTGGGTTTATGTTGCATGTGTTATCTTAATGTTATCAACATGTAATCTACAGTATGCCAATTTTAGTTTAAACTTCCTCATACAGGAACGTAAATCAAGAACCAATGGCTGGATTTTGTTCAGATTTTCATGATATGATGTATATAGGCGAGGCAAGCAATGCATAGAATTTTAGCGCGCAGCCTACAGTATACCAAATTACTTTACACTTGCTCAAATAGTGATATGACATTAGAAATAGAGGGCGGATTGGGTTAAAATATTCATGATAGAGTGGGTTTATGTTGCATGTGTTATCATATTGTTATCAGCATGTAATCTACAGTATGCCGATTTTAGTTTACACTTACTCATATAGCACCATATTTCAAGAACCAATGCTTGGATTTTGTTCAGATTTTCAGGATATGATGTATAGAGGCGAGGCATGCTATGCATAGAATTTTAGCGTGTAGCCTACAGTATACCAATCTACTTTACACTTGCGCAAATATTACTATAACCTTAGAAATAGAGGGTGGATTGGGTTAAAATTTTCATAGTAGGGTGGGTTTATGTTGCATGTATCATTTTATTGTTATTAGCATGTGATCTACAGTATGCGGATTTTAGTTCACACTTCCTCACATAGCCCCATATTTAAAGAACCAATGCTGTGATTTTGTTCAAATTGTTAGGATAGGATGTATATAGGCAAGGCATGCTATATATGGAATTTCAGCGCGCAGCCTACAGTACACCAGTTTACTTTACACTTTCTCATATAGCACCATATTTCAAGAACTAGAGGGCAGATTTGGCTCAAATTTTCA
This sequence comes from Mermis nigrescens, assembly GCA_036768485.1. Classification (NCBI taxonomy): domain Eukaryota; kingdom Metazoa; phylum Nematoda; class Enoplea; order Mermithida; family Mermithidae; genus Mermis; species Mermis nigrescens. Next base: position 33,584 of record JAVLUZ010000168.1, on the reverse strand, counting down.
TAGTACGTTAGGTTTACGTAGGTATGCTATGTACAAAATTTTAGCGCACAACCTACAGTATGCTGATTTTTTTACACTGTCTTTACAATGCTTAATCTTTTACCAGTACTTGTCTAATGATGCCATTAGGGGTTATTTTTGCCCAAAAATAAGCAACCAGTATAGGCGAACATTGCTCAAATTTAATTATCATGCAATTTCGAGCTTCTCAAAGTTTATCAGAAAATACCTGAAAAAGGGCGATCTTTGCCTGCTCTTCAACTTGTGAAAATTTTCAAGCCCTGAAGCTAGGTTTTACTTTACAAACCCCCACACAAAATTCATTAATGAAAACATAACTTCATCCATGTCACTAGTATTGATCTGAAAATTTGCAAAGTTTGGAATATTTTTTGTAAAGCTTAGAAAATTTTTTGTAAAATTTGGAATATTCTTTGTAAAGTTTGGAATATTTTTTGTAAAGTTTGGAATGAATTTTACATGCTTAAGTATAGTACTTTTGCAAAGTTTGGAATATTTTTTGTAAAGTTTGGAATATTTTTTGTAAAATTTTGAATATTTCTTGTAAAGTTTGGAATATTTTTTGTAAAATTTGGAAAATTTTCTGTAAAGTTTGAAATATTATGTATCTAATTTGCATTTCTCAAGCATTGTTGAAACTATTTTATATGCTCTGTGCAACTCACGCTGCTGTTTTGCACTGTAAGGATCAATTTTCCTCTGGTGAACAGCAAAAATGTTATGTTTCTGAATTTGTATATTAAGCCAGGAAAAAGTTCTACTTTGTACATGCATTTTCTTTTCACCAGCTCATAAAAGTTGCAAAGATTAATGCAGAACCCAAAATTTGCCGAACCTGCAAACATATGGGATTTCACCTTTAAATCATCACTTCTAGCATTTAATGCATCTACAGCTGCTTTTATAGCACTTTCACCATCTTTCACTGTTTTAGCTCCAACACATACAATTTTACCCGATTCGAAAATCACTAATGTTGCCTGAGGTACTCAAAATACAATTCCTGGAAATCTCAAATAATTGTATTGTGCAGTCTTTGGTAATTTCTGGTAGATTTCTTCGAGGTTCAGCGTATTGGGTAGTGCTGTAGTCAGTAAAATATTTTGTATAGTTACCATTTTTCTATAACTACTTTTTGATAATTTATATTTATACCTAAGACCATGATATTCCAACATCCTTTCACCAGCCTTGTTTCAGGACCAACAAAGTCAGGCAAAACAACATTTGTCAAGCGATTAATTGAGAATAGAGCATGCCTGATTGATACTAAAATCAAAAGATTTGGTGGTGCTTCATGGAAAACCAGACTCTTCATAAAAAATTAAATGATGTTTTATTCATAGAAGGGCTTCCTGATTTTAATTACCTAAAACAATTTAGTCATATGCACACATGGGCGTGGATGGGGGTTTGGGGGGTATACACCCCCCAGATGTTGAAATACCCCCCCCAGAAAGAATTTTTTCCTGCTTTTTTAGCAATTTTTGATGCCATTGGATAGAGCTTGATGATAAACGTCGAAAAATGGTGTTTTTTTGCCATACGACCACTTTTAAGACCATTTTTTGACCTTTAAAAATTTTTTCACCCCCCCCCAGAAATTTTTTCACCCCCAGAATTTCGGTGCTGCCCACCTATGGTCATATGCCTCAACTTCTGATTATTGATGATCTTATGCAACAGAGCAAGGGTAATGCCCAGATTATGCAATTTTTTACAAGGAGTTGTCATCATTGAAACATTAGCATTATACACATTGTTCAAAACGTTTTCTTTGATGGTCTGAGAACTTCACGCATCAACTCTGATTATATAATTTTATTCAAACACCCTGCTGATCAGCTACAGGCACAAATGCTTTCCAGACAGCTCTATCCTGCCAACGCTATATTTTCCAAAAGCTTATTCTGATGCTACTTCTCAGTCACATGGTTACCTTTTAATTGATCTAACTCAAAATGCTAGAGATGAGATCAGGCTTAATACAAATATTTTCAGCAGGCATCCAACTGTTTATATGCAGAAATCTATAAATACTAGTAGAGATATTGCGACAAAAAAGGGAAAAAATGGGTAAAGAACGATTAACACACAATATTGGTTGTTTACATCACCTAAGTCAGGCAAAAAAACCTCAAAGAACCGCTATTATAAATTCTGCAAGCAAAGATCGAATCCTTTGTCTCTGTGACTGCAAACAACTTTCTGAATTGTAATATTCCTTTTGATAAAAAGGATATAAATAAACTTCTCTTCAAAGATATGAGAATCAAATAAGATACATGGCAAACAAAAAGCAGGCGACTACAAAACAAAAGAAAAATATTATAATATGGCAAGCTGGTTTTCTTCCTCTTTTACTTACTCCCATACTTACAATAGGTTTAGTCCGCTTGCTGATTTCAGCAGGTATACAAATAATTTTTTCAGTATGTTTCATTTACTACCAACTATTGCATCAGCTAGCAAACTACCAGCTATTGTAAGTATGGGAGTGAGTGAAAGAGGAAGAAAACCATCATCCTGTATTATAATATATTTCTTTTGTTTTGTAGTCACCTGCTTATTGTTTGCCAGGTATCTTATTTGATTCTGATATCTTCGAAGTTTATTCATATCCTTTTTATCAAAAGGAATATTACCATTCAGAAAGTTGTTTGCACAGTCACAGAGACAAAGGATTTGATCTTTGCTGGCAGTATTTATAATAGCGGTTCTTTGAGGTTTTTTTGCTTGACTTAGAATATGTAAACAACCAATATTGTGTGTTAATTGTTCTTTACCCATTTTTCCCTTTTTTGTCACAATATCTCTACTAGTATTTATAGATTTCTGCATATAAACAGTTGGATGCCTGCTAAAAATATTTGTTTTAAGCCTGAGCTCATCTCTTGCATTTTGAGTTAGATCCATTAAAAGGTAACCATGTAGCTGAGAAGTAGAATCAGAATAAGCTTGTGGAAAATATTTAGCATTGGCAGGATAGAGCTGTCTGGAAAGCATTTGTGCCTGTAGCTGATCAGCAGGGTGTTTGAATAAAACTATATAATCAGAGTTGATGCGTGAAGTTCTCACACCATCAAAGAAAACGTTTTGAACAATGTGTATAATGCTAATGTTTCAATGATGACAACTCCTTGTGAAAAGTTGCACAATCTGGGCATTACCCTTGCTCTGTTGCAATAGATCATCAATAATCAGAAGTTGAGGCATATGATTAAATTGTTTTAGGTAATTAAAATCAGGAAGCCCTTCTATGAATAAAACATCATTTAATTTTTTATGAAGAGGCTGGTTTTCCATGAAGCACCACCAAATCTTTTTGATTTTAGTATCATTCAGGCATGCTCTATTCTCAATTAATCGCTTGACAAATGTTGTTTTGCCTGACTTTGTTGGTCCTGAAACAAGGCTGGTAAAAGGATGTTGGAATATCATGGTCTTAGGTATAAATATAAATTAGCGAGAAGTATTTATAGAAAAATGGTAACTATACAAAATATTTTACTGACTACAGCACTACCCAATACGCTGAACCTCGAAGAAATCTACCAGAAATTACCAAAGACTGCACAATACAATTATTTGAGATTTCCAGGAATTGTATTTTGACTACCTCAGGCAACATTAGTGATTTTCGAATCGGATAAAATTGTATGTGTTGGAGCTAAAACAGTGAAAGATGGTGAAAGTGCTATACAAGCAGCTGTAGATGTATTAAATGCTAGAAGTGATGATTTAAAGGTGAAACCCCATATGTTTGCAGGTTTAGCAAATTTAGGGTTCCGCATTAATCTTTGCACATTTTATGAACTGGTGAAAAGAAAATGCATGTATGAAGTAGAACTGTTTCCTGGCTTAATATACAAATTCAGAAATATAACATTTTTGCTGTTCACCTGCGGAAAATTGATCCTTACAGGTGCAAAACAGGAGCATGAGTTGCACAGAGCATATAAAATATTTCAACAATGCTTGAGAAATGCAGATTAGATACATAATATTTCAAACTTTACAAATAATTTTCCAAATTTTACAAAAAATGTTCCAAACTTTACAAAAAATATTCCAAACTTTGCAAAAGTTCTATGCTTAAGCATGTAAAATTAATTCCAAATTTTACAAAAAAATTTCCAAACTTTACAAAAAATATTCCAAACTTTACAAAAAATATTCCAAATTTTACAAAAATTTTCTGAGCTTTACAAAAAATATTCCAAACTTTGCAAATTTTCAAATCAATACTGATGACATGGATGAAGTTATGTTTTCATTATTGAATTTTGTGTGGAGGTTTGTAAAGTAAAACCTATAGCTTCAGGGCTTAAAAATTTGCACAAGTTGGAGAGCAGGCAAAGATCGCCCTTTTTCAGGTAGTTTCTGATAAACTTTGAGAAGCTCAAAATTGCATGATAATTAAAATTGAGCAATGTTTGCCTATACCGATTGCTTATTTTTGGGCAAAAATAACCCCTAATGGCATCATTAGACAAGTACCGGTAAAAAATTAAGCATTGTGAAGACAGTGTAAAAAAATCAGCATACGGTAGGTTGTACACTAAAATGTTGTACATAGCATACCTAAGTAAACCTAACGTACTTTGAAAATTTGAGCCAAATCTGCCCTCTAGTTCTTGAAATATAGTGCTATATGAGGAAGTGTAAAGTAAACTGGTGTACTGTAGGCTGCGCGCTGAAATTCCATATATAGCATGCCTTGCCTATATATGTACATCATACCCTAACAATTTGAACAAAATCACAGCATTGGTTCTTTAAATATGATGCTATGTGAGGAAGTGTAACCTAAAATCCGCATTCTGTAGATCACATGCTGATAACAATAAGATGATACATGCAACATAAACCCACCCTACTATGAAAATTTTAACCCAATCCACCCTCTATTTCTAGGGTTATAGTACTATTTGAGCAAGTGTAAAGTGAATTGGTATACTGTAGGCTGCGCGCTAAAATTCTATGCATAGCATGCCTCACCTCTATACATCATATCCTGAAAATCTGAACCAAATCCAAGCATTGGTTCTTGAAATATGGTGCTATATGAGGGAGTGTAAACTAAAATCGGCATACTGTAGATTACATGCTGATAACAATATTATAATACATGCAACATAAACCCACCCAACTATAAAAATTTTAATCCAATCCGCCCTCTATTTCTAAAGATATATCACTATTTGAGCAAGTGTAAAGTAATTTGGTATACTGTAGGCTGCACGCTAAAATTCTATGCATTGCATGCCTCGCCTATATACATCATATCCTGAAAATCTGAACGAAATCCAGCCATTGGTTCTTGATTTACGTTCCTGTATGAGGGAGTGTAAACAAAAATCGGCATACTGTAGATTACGTTGATAACAATAAGATAATACATGCAACATAAACTCACCCTACTATGAAAATTTCAGCCCAATCCGCCCTCTATTTCTAAAGTTATAGTACCAAATGAGAAAGTGTAAAGTAAACTGGTATACTGTAGGCTGCGCACTGAAATTCTGTGCATAGCATGACTCGCCTATATACATCATGTTATGAAAATTTGAACAAAATCCGGCCATTGGTTCTTGAATTATGCAAAAGTGTAAACTAATGCTGGTATACTGTAGGCTGCGCGCTAAAATTTCGTACATAGCATACCTAACATGTACTCAACAGACTCTGAAATTTTTAGTCCGATCGGGCCGCTGGTTCTTGAATTATAGCTCTTTCAATTTTTCCCCCAGGGAAATTCCCCCCCCCTGGAAATTTGCCCCTCCCCTGGTCCTGGGCTTGCGTGCGCCCCCTCCCCGGGCAGGTCGGGGCAGGCCCCTATGTTACAACACAACCTATGCTGCAGCATTGCTCCCTGAGAAAAGCCGGGGAGCAGATTCTGAGCCCCTCCGCCTATGCTATAACATAGGCGATGTTATAGCTTTGCCCCTAGGGAGACACGGTATACAATACAACTGACATCATAAGATTAATTGGTTGTGATAGTGCTAGTCTGTGTATGTATGTACTTATAGATTTATTCCGGATTGATCAAATATGTGTTTAATGTATGTATGCCCCAGAGCTTAAGCTGGCCCATCAGCATACACTAATGGGCGACTGGGCAGCTATTGAGTGTGCTACCCATGCAGCGCCAAAGTGCCTTCTAAAACCATCTACTACAGGTTGAAATGCGAGCAAAGCGCCAGCTTCCCATAACAACAAGCATGCAACTTGACTGCATATAATATCACATTGTGTGCTATATTACCTGCAGTCTAGGCCGTTGGTTTTTGACTGCATATAATTTTACATTGTGTGCTATATTGCCTGCAGTCTAGGCCGCTGGTTTTTGACTGCATATAATTTTACATTGTGTGCTATATTGCCTGCAGTCTAGGCCGCTGGTTTTTGACTGCATATAATTTTACATTGTGTGTTATATTACCTGCAGTTGACTGCAAATAATTACTGCCCATGATAAATTGAAGCGCGAAAAAAATTTGGTGAAAATCTGAGCCATACTTGCAAAGTTAGTAGGCAACTCTCGATTTGAGTGTTGGGTGTGACGATTAAACGGCTCGATCCAAGGACTTACACATTTGTCAGAAATAAATAATTTGGGCTGAAATTACGGAATGAAGCATAGGAATGAAGGAGAAAAAAGAAAAAGGCGCGAAACCTGTTCGAAATTTTGAAAACTTAAAAGTTGTTCATATTTTTTGCATGTTTTTTTCGGTTTTACTTGATAAGATATACGAAAATCTAAGTTTTTGCTTCTATTATACTTAGGCTTAGGCTTAGTATATCTGAAAAGATGTTTTAAGCTGCTTAGGTCGAGGTCGCTCCCGCTCAGGTCGACGTATAGATGCTTAGGTCGATGTATATATGCTTAGATCGATTTATAGATGCTTAGGTCGATGTTTAGATGCTTAGGTCGATGTATGTATGGATGCTTAGGTCGATGTATAGATGCTTAGGTCGATGTGTAGATGCTTAGGTCGACGTAAATTGGGTATCTACATGTGATTCTGCATTCAGCTGTTTGAATCTTTAAATACTTTAGGTCGAGAAGATGCTTGCTTAGGTCGAGAAGAGGCTACTTAATGAAACCCATAGCTTTTGTAATATTGATCATAGACGGATGAAATTTTTTTCCGCGCTTTCTTTCAACATGTTCTAAGTACTGAGCAAAAAAATCCGCTCTTCTGAAGTTTATTTTCTAGTATTTTGAAAGTACCATATTCTTAAGTTACTCCCAATTTTCAAATGCTGATTACGAATATGACATTCATTCTGATCGCCGCAGACCATTAGTTTTTCGATGATAATCTTGCTCAATGATAATCTTGTGTTTTGAAGTTTCATGTGAAAATTCGGTTTGATGGTATCCATCAGTTTTGCAATTCATGTACGGTCCTTTTTTGAGTTTTGAACTAAAGCAAAACTTCAAATTTCAAGTTTTTTGGAGTTTTGACTTTTTCAATTTTTTTCCAATTTGTTTTAGATTATGGCCAATTTTTTTGCGCTGATCACAAATATGACACCCATTCTGGATAAAGACAATCAATTTGTTGATTATTCAAATCTCAAATTTTTTTAACTGTAAAAATTGAAAAATTTTCCATTTTTTTAATTTTGGTGGCTTTCGGTCAATTTTCATGTAGTTTACGAATTTGACATCCATTTTAAATGCATGCCAGTAATTTTTTCGATAATTATCCTCTGTTGTTTGCGGATCCATATCGATACCAGGCCAAAAATAAGCCTAAGCTAATGCGGGGTTGCAGCTCGCTGCAACCCCATTAGCTCAGGCTTATTTTCTGCCTGGTACCAACGCGAATGCGCATAACAGCCTAAGCCTACTTCTGATTGAGAATCAGTCTGTTTATGATACATATCTAGACTAAGGCTTATAATATGTGCATTCATGTTGGTACCTGACAAAAAAATAAGCCCTAGTAGATATTGGGGTTTCAGTGAGCGGAGCAAGCGAAGCGAGCTGTAATCCCATATTAGCTCAGGAGCAGCATCCAATGATTATTTAGTCACCGTCCGACCACAAGAAGCTTTCTATAAAAATGGAGAAAATGTCAACAAAAAAAACGAAATTTGAATTTTTCAAAAACTAAAGCTCTGTGATCAGGATGAATGTCATATTCGTGATCAGCGTATGGAAAATGACCATATTTCATCAAATTTTGGAAAAATTTGAAAAATTTTCTCGTATCACCTAAACTGCATAAGTGCCAATTTTTGTAATGCAAAAATGAATTATAGAGAGGTAAGTAGAACTCCAAAATTTTCCGGCGCTTCGCGCTGCATTGATTTATTTTTAATGCTTTCTGAATCCATGATTTCCGTAAGCATGAAGGGCGGCCGTACCATGACTTTTTCCGAATAGTCCGATGAAGTTCTAAAATTAATTATTTATGCGATAAATGGCATTTTTTGCCGTTTTCCAGCGCGCAATTTTATCTAGCATGATGTTTAATGCTGCAATTTTCTTGAAAAGTTAAAAATCCTCCGGAAATTTTGTTTGAAAATGCTTGTGTTGCCTAAATTCTATTGTTTTGAGCAAAACTTCCGGGCGGAATCTAAAATACTGGAAAGTGTCATATTTTCGAAAAAAGGACATTTTCTAACTGACTTTGGGACTGGGGATTTCATATTTGAAAGAATTAGGCGGCGGTCGGCATTATTGACCGAGTTACAGGCTGTTGAAGTTCACGTGCTTAAGGATAGGCGAAAAATAGGGAGAAATGGCGTCTGGGGTATTTTCCAGTTTTCAATTTGTGGCGACAGCAATTGCTTGCGGATTCAGATTGGTGCCAGACATGGGCTAAGCCTAAGGCATAAATGGAGCGAAAATTGCTCCGCTTGTGTCACTCAAGCGCCGCAATTTCGGCTCCATTTATCTCAGGCTTAGCCCAGGCGCTGGCATCAATGTGAATGCACATAACTAAGCATAAGCCTAAGACATTGGTAACCCCTCTCAGTCACAGTCCCCCGACGCTTCAAAGACTGTCCGATACATTCACAAAGGCAGAGCCTACTTTTCGCCTATCCTTAAACACATGAACTTCAACAGCCTGTAACTCGGTCAATGATGCCGACCGCCACCTAATTCTTTCAAATATGAACTCCCCATCCCAAACTCCGTTGGAAAATGTCCTTGTCGTAACTTTCTGGGACTTTCCATTTTCCAACCTCTCTTCAGTCAAACTTCCTCATAGGCATCAGGAAATTTTCTGAAACCTGACGGTAGAGACGAAAAATTGATCTATGTATTTTATGTTCATAATTTATGATTTTAAACCAAAAAAATTAATTTCTAACTTTTACCCTCTATTCTTTTCAAATTTATCAAAATTTTATCTTAAAAACTAAATAAAACGTGCTGGAATGGGTATATACGTTTCTGCAGCAGAAATAACCAGGGATTGTCACACTGAATTCATTACTCAATTTCACGAGCAAATTTAAGAAAAAGTGTGATTAATGTCACGACATGACTCTATAATGAAAGAAAATTAGGAAGATAAAGTGCAGATTTCATTGCCTGGGCCTACATACGTTCAGAAATAAAATTAAAAACTTCTCAAATTTTGAAGCAGGCGCGAATATTCTTCTAAAGCATCTCTAAAGCAGCGTTTGGTTTAATATCAGATTAAAAGAGCGATGTTTTCGTGATGTTCTGTATTGCTTAAATATTAAAAAGAATAATCAAAAGTTGAATGAAAAACACTTGCTTCGAAAACGATATTAGTGTAAAGTATCAAAATGCGATTTTATGAAAAATGGGCTTAGAAGCTTGAAACAGCTTCTAGATTACTTTGTTATGGCTAAAATGGTCGACGAAATGCAGAAATTAACATATTGTAGTATTCAGTATGAATTTAAAGTCAAAATTAAAGTCAAAGTTCATTGAATAATCAATGAAAACAGGCAAAATACAGATAAATATGGACACGATATGGTAAAAAGGGATCTCTGTTCATGTGAGTGCAAGGCGCTTACAGGCAAATCATGTTGCACTGGCACAAGCGCATTTTTTGGTTTTAGGGTAGCCTTTAACCCTGATCTGAAAGATATTTGCCGTGGAAGAACAAATAATTTCATCTGGAAGAGAATTCCATAGATATAGCACCCTATTTGGAAAAGAGTATCTTTTGATATCTTGGTAAATACATCATTTGTTGTAAACATGGGATTTATATCTTTTTTAGTTTAATTTGATACAAAGACTCATGGTATCAGATGCCGCTATGCTAACTTAATGACTAAAGGACAGCAAAAAAAGAGTCGATCTCAAGCAGTAAATTTGAAAAGACAGACTGAGCCTTATCATGTTTTAATTTTACGAATAGTGGTTTATTTAAGATTTCGATGCGATCTAGCTAGACGTAACTTTTAATGTTCGCTTTATTGCTTTCATTAATGCGACTTCCTCTACCTTAGCGAACGACTTTATTTTAACTGTCACCTTAATGCGGACCTTTTGACGCGTTAATGGTCGCTTAAAGGCCAAGTCGCGCAACTGCGTTCATTGTCCCTTCCCGAGACCATTTGCTTAATATGAACCTTAATTTTAGTGGTGGCGTTAATGCTGCGCTTAAAATTTATTCTTAAGGTTATGTGTCGAGCAACACGACGAAAATTAGCATTAGACCTTTAAGGCAGCCTTAGCCAAAGGTTCAAGTCGAGCAACCGGGCCCTGGTGGGTGACCAGCATAAGTGGGCAGCACTAAAATGCTGGGGGAGCATAGGTGGGCAGCACCAAAATTCTGGGGGTGAAAAAATTTCTGGGGGGTGAAGAAATTTCTGGGGGAAGTGAAAAAATTTTTAAAGGTCAAAAAATTGTCTTAAAAGTGATTGTATGGCGAAGAAAACACAATTTTTCGACGTTTCTCGTCGAGCACTATCCAATGGCATCAGAAAATTGCTAAAAAAGCAAGAAAAATTTTTTCCTGGGGGATATTTCTAACTTCTGAGCATAACCGCCTAAACCCCCCACGTCCATGTGTGTGGGGGAGTGCAAGATTATTTAAAGGTTCAAAAATGGCCTTAAAAATGGTGGTATGGCTAAAAAAGCGCAATTTTTCAACGTCTCTCATCGAGCACTATTCATTGGCATCAAAAAATCGCAAAAAGAACAAAAAATTCAAAAATTGAATTCTCGAGGTTGGGTATTAGGCCTTTTGGGAGGTTGCATACCATATGTAGGTGGGCAGCACCGATATTCTCGAAGGGGTGCAAGATTTTTTAACGGTAACAAATAGTCTTAAAAATGGTGGTATGGTGAAAAACCATTTGCATCAAAAAATCGCGGAAAAAGAAAAAATTCCCAAAAAATTGGATTCTGGGGGTATTCGGTCTTCTGTGGGGTTACATACTCCCTCGAACCCCCACGTCCATATGTGGTGCATAGCTACCAAACCCCTGGCATGCCTACGTATGGTTGGCCGATCAGTGAGGGGGGTAGTTTAGTACGTCTCGGGAGTCAAGAATTGAGATTTATTGGGCCATAATGACCTCAAAAACCGGTATAAGCGCTAAAACAGCGCTAACAATACGTTATTACTTTGTTCTGGTTGAGAAAATTTTCAATTTTCATCCGTTTTTGGCCTTCATTTTGCCTCATTTTCTCGAGAAAATTTCCCATTGACTGGCTGAACTTGGATAAGTTAAGAAAGATATTATAAAAATCAGCCTTTCAAACATCAGATTTTTGTTATAGCAACAAGATATAGGTACCTAGGCCCGTATCCAGGATTTTGCTTCAGGGGGGCCGGACCAACATTTTTTCAAAACATAAAGGGGACCAAAGGATGAATTTTGGTTGGCAAATGTTGCTACTCGGCGGATAACGTAGTTACGGTGAGAATTTGATGAAAGTCATCTTTTTTAGGACTAAGGGGGTTCGGGATGGCGCGCTCAAGCGCGTTCCAGCGGGGAAAATTTTGTAAAAAGTGCACTTCAATTTTGGATTGAAAGCTTAAAATTTTACAAAATCAGCTGAATAACGGTTCTGAATTCACCCTAGAAATGGTCAAAGTTTATCAGAAAATTCATAATCATCGCCAGAAAATTGCTGTCATTCTTGCTTCTTGAATAAGTCTCATTTTTTGCATAAAACCTGTGAAGAATAGAAGACCTAGATACAAAATACGCTTTAGGTTGTGTAAAAGACTGAAAAAGGAGTGTTTAAACCGCCCGCTTGGGACTAAATAGGTTCGAAAAGTTTTTGCGACTTTTGGCTAGAAAAGCAAAGGGGGAGTAAAGGAAAAAATCATTCTCAGATTCTATTTCGGGGGGGGGCACGTGCCACGTGCCCCCTATCTCCCCCTTGGATACGGGCCTGCCTATTGCTAAAGTTCTTAACGTTTATTGACTTTAGAGTTATACACGTTAATGCAAGTCGATTAGCTGTATCAGTGACAATTAGGTAGGTATTTCACGATTTCAACGATCTACCTACTCGTCCTATACACTCGTGGGCGTGGCGGGAGGATTGTTAGACCCCCAAGAATCCGGTAGACCTCCCAACAATCGATAGACCCTAGAATCGAATTTTCGGCATGTTTTTTGGTATTTTTGCCAGTTTTACACCACCCTGATCCCCAGAATATGGTTGCTGCCCATGTGTTATTGAAGCCAATCTTTTCTACAAGATTTAAAAATAAAAAAATTATCTTATGTTGAGCAGGCCCGTATCCAGGATTTTGTTTCGGGATTGGAGTTTTAGTGAGATACGTAAAGCATGTTATAAATACCAAATACAACTTATTTTGGGTGCTCACCCACTCATGTTTCCTGATTATGCAAAAATTATAGGACCGTCGTCCCTCTTATAAAAATCTTGGCTTCGTCCCTGGTACCCTGTCAAAATCTTAAAGTATTATCCTTTTAAATTTTTTCCTGACCTAATTCATGGAGGTTTCCTATTGATAATTGTGACAAAAATTTGGTAGACCGAAAGTTGCATTCGCATTGAGCGTTGTTTAAAACCGAAATTTGCGCTGCGCTTGTCGATTTCAATAAATTATTCTTCCCCAGACATCCCGTTCACTCCAGCTTTTTTGACGCGCATGTTGCATTATTAGTTATGTCTTAATTTTCTTCGTTTTTTACTTTCTGAGTAACCTATACCGTTTGACTTAGATACCTATATTTGTTTTTCTTTAACCAAAAGTTAATGATGAAAATGTGTGGTTCTGCAGCACGGATTTTGATTTACGCTTGCTCCTCTGCTATTTTGCTTGACTTATGACAAATATTTTCGTCTAGTCTCAGTTTGCAACATTTTGATGAAAATCAATGCGCATTAATTTAAAATGTGACTTAGTTATCCGGAATTCTGAAGGCCAGCTATGTGCCTGCATGGAGGCTGAATGAATAATAAGCATTATTTATGTCTAAATTTGTTCTAGCGATTTTAATTGCAGATTCACTTTCCATAGAACATTAGTTTGATTGCAATAGATGACGTTCCGCATTGTTACTGTATCGAAAAAATATCGTTTGTTTGTTAAAATTAAAACCATCATATTTTAGAGAACTACGTAAGACGTCAATAGCGCGGTTAGTGTAATCTCTTTATTGTTATATGATGACAAACGAGCCACCCCCGCCGTACGAAGAAAGCTGCGTTCCGCCATCGAAAACGTATCCTTCTGCTCCAGTTTTAGACATTGCAGAAAATATAAGTAAAGTTAGTCTCGTTGAAGCATACGATCTATTAATTATTATTGTTATTTTTTTATTGCAAAAGTATTTATTTATATTTGGTATTTATTTATATTTATTAATTTATCGTCTATTATTCATTTTATTAATTATCATTTATATTTAGTATTATTGAATATTTTATATCCTTGTTTCTTATTCAGTATTTTATAGGTATTATTATGATATTTATATTTCATTTATTCATTTATTATTTATTGTATTATTTATTATCATTTATTTTTTAATATTCATTATTTATTTTTATTTAATATTTATTATGTAAAATTTTATTTATTTAATATGATATAAAGTATTTACATAATTAATTGATTGTTCGTATTATCTATTTTATTTATTCAATATCCAGTATTTAAACATATTTATTTAATAATCATATTACTTATTATTTATTATTTAATTATATACATAATTAAATTGTATTAATATTTATTGATTAAATATTTATTTCAAGAATTTATAAATATTTATTGTAATATTACTAATACATAATATAAATTTTATTTAATACCTATTTATATTTATTATTGGTGTAATAGTATTATTTTTTTAACATTTATTTGAATAATAATAATAATAATAATAATAATAATAATAATAATAATAATAATAATAATAATAATAATAATAATAATAATAATAATAATAATAATAATAATAATAATAATAATAATAATAATGATAATAATAATAATAATAATAATAATAATAATAATAATAATAATAATAATAATAATAATAATAATTATAATGATGATGATGATGATGATGATGATGATGATGATAATAATATATAATAATAAATAATAATAATAATAATAATAATAATAATAATAATAATAATAATAATAATAATAATAATAATAATAATAATAATAACAATAATAATAATAATAATAATAATAATAATAATAATAATAATAATAATAATAATAATAATAATGATAATGATAATGATAATGATAATGATAATGATAATGATAATGATAATGATAATGATAATGACAATGACAATGACAATGACAATGACAATAACAATAACAATAACAATAACAATAACGATGATAATAATAATAATAATAATAATAATAATACGATAACGATAACGATAACGATAACGATAATGATAATGATAATGATAATGATAATGATGATAATAATAATAGGGTGTGGGACTGAAATTTCGAAGTCAGATATCTCATTAAGTGTTTGCCGACAGGCAACAATAATGGTGTTTTTGATCGTTTGTCAACAAGCTCAAGCGCCCGAAAATTTTGGACTTATTACTTCATAAGTGTACTAGAATCTATTCTGACAGTCTTACGAATCCGCTTCAAGAATTTTCATCATTTTCCTTTGGGGGACTCTTGTCAAAAATACAAATTCGTATTTCCAAAATTTAGGGGGGACTAGTCCCACTCTATTCCCCCCACAGCCACGTGCCTGGAAATGATAAGTGCTAGCGATAACTTTACTGATGAATCGAATATTGTCATCAAATTGTAATTTTCTGCGATTACCAGATGACTGTTTTTATCAGGTCAGTCACTGTTTGTTGTTGCTTTTAAAGGGAACCTTATCAATATTTTGTCGGTAAGCAGTGCAATGCCTGCCTATGCTACTAGGAATGAATATCTTTATATTTCATTTCATACCTCCTTGTATGATACCTATCATTAATCATGGTCATACATACTGATTGTAATTTCTGTTTTTGATGTCATAATTTTTTTTGCTCTACTCGGCTGAATTAACGTTTGAAATTCAGCATGTGTTCTGATATGAAGATGAAGAAAATTTTAGGAACTCGCTAAATCATAACTACTATTTCATAAAATACTTTACAATATATTTCAAGTGCTCAGATATTTAAATATCGGTCTGTCGCTAAACATTTAAAGTAGAGGTGTACGTGTAGGTTGCCGCGATCTGTTTTTACACTGGAGGCACACCGTATTCTTCATTTTGATTATACGAGGAATGACCTTTCGTTTTTTTAATTAAATTAAAAAGGCTCGTTTTTTTGCTTGTAAATCAGAAAAACAGCTTTCCTGTTGATCAGAAATCGAAAATATCTTTCACCGAGTCTGACAAAAATTACCCAATTTGTGCATAGGGAAATTAATTAGGGCTGAGAATATATGAAATTGTGGTCATTATCAGGCATGCACATGGGTCTACTCCTCAGAATGGAAAGATGGAAAAATTTTGTGTGGAAAATGAGGCAAAATGAAGGCCAGAAACGGATGAAAATTGAAAATTTTCTTCAAAAGTGCTTCGAATTGATTAGAAATTGCGTAATAACGTAGTTTTAACGCTATTTTAGCGCTTATACCAGTTTTGCAGGTCATTTCGGCCCAAAAAAGCCTAATTTTTGACCCCATAGACCGGCTGACCCCCAGACCGGCCATGCTGTGCACCTATGGTCATTATGCCTGTTTGTTACGCACATATGTGTGCTAATCCCATATGGGCGGGAAACGGGAAGGGGGCTTAGACCTCCTAAAATCTGAAAAGCCTTCGTCAAAATCGATAACTCCCGAGAATTGAATTTTTGGTATGTTTTTTTGATATTTTCGCCGGTTTTGACTACCCCCATTATTTAGCTGCTGCCCACGTATGGTTCTAATGTTTCGAGATTCATTGATGGTTATACTCGATATACGCTTGTAAATGGTCATATGTAACCCCATGTTTTCTATGGTGGGCAAGGTATCGATGGCCAAAGGAGGCTATATCCTAGAAAATCATTTGATAAATGGTAGTACACTACATAGATGCGTTTTTATCGCCTGAAGGGCCACTGGCTCTTAACCCTCGCGGTACGCTTATGGTAAAAAATACCATAGAGTTAAGTTTTCATGTTTCTGTATACTCACTTATTATTGCTTTGCATGCAATTTGGTTCTAAAAAAATCGTAAAAAAATTTATTATCATAGAAAACCATAAAAATCCACAAAAATTTGAAGTTTGGTCTTATTAGGAGCCAGTAAATCAAAAAAGCCCAGCTACAGTAAGACAGATAATTTTAACCATAAAATGTATTTCTTTTGTTTTTTGTAAGTCGATAGTTATTATTTTTGGTTGAGATGAAAGGAAAACAAGGTTTTCATCATAGGAAAGCACAAAAACCAGAAAGGAGATGGCAGATAAATTCAAAAAAGCCTAGTTTCAACCTACTTGTTGTATCCCGCGCGTGCGAATCTACCTATTGCCAAAAAACAATAACATCCATGAAACTTCAATAATTGACCGATTTCTGCTGACAATTATCTGAAACCCCCAAAAATCGATAACCCCTAGAATTGAATTTTGCATGTTTTTGGGATTTTTGCCGGTTGTAACCATACGTGGGCAGCAAAAAAATTGTGGGGGGAAGGGGGTGCAAGATTTTTCAAAGGTCAAAAAATTGTCTTGAAAATGGTGGTATGGCGAAAAACACCATTTTTCGAAGTTTCTCATCGAGCACTATCCATTGGCATCAAAAAATTGCGAAAAAAACGGAAAAATTTTTAAAAATTGAATTCTGGAGGGTATTTTGGTTTTTCGGGGAGGGGGGCTGCATACTCCGTCAAACCCTCCCCCCACGCCCAGGTGTGGTTGTGTTGTGACCCACCAGAATTTAGCTGTTGCCCATGTATGCACATGAACGTATTGCCAAACCGTATTTTTCAGATCCTAATTATCCATCTGAAGCTGCTACCGCCTTCCCAAGAGTGGTAGTCGCTCAGCGACTACCCGCAAAACTGCAAAGTTCACCAATAGAGTGTCAATGCCCTCATTGTAATAATTACATTATTACGACGACAATACCTGTCAGAGGCTGTGCTAATATATCCTTTTGTTTGCTGTGCTGCTTGTTTGGGTAAGCAAGCACTGAGACGTTTTGTAAATTCTTTCAGGATTCGGAAAAGTGAAAGAATGCAAGAAGCGATTGTTTTTCTACTGCAACGGAAGAGTTTAAATCATTTTTATTTTATTCTGCTTATTTGCTCAATTTACATGTCAACGCTTTTGGTTAATTAATGTGTGAGAGATGAGCTGTTAAAGACTGTTGAATTTTCTACATTAATGAATTTTTTGTAACGTTGTGGGTGCTAATGTTAACTAATTTATCATTTAATAATTAAATAATCAATCGGATATCAACATATTAATTTACTCGCATAAAGAAATGCTCAAAAGCAAGACCTGTAACGCTAAAACATACTCCAAAATTTTAATCTATTCTCAATGCACTAGATAGTCCATATAAATTCGATTCGGGCATTTAAACAGTGCTGGGACATACTACAGTAAGTGCTCTAAATAAAAACCCAGCGGCTGGAATCGAAACCGGGCTGCTTCGACGACAAGCAGACGTTTTATCACTGAGCTATGCGGGAGTTCGCGACGCTTCCTAAAATGTTAGTCTATTGTGTTTAAAGTGTCAACTTAAGATAAGTCGAATGCGCGACTTTTATCTGCAAGTTGATTGATCTGCTGGAAGACGAGAATAAATTATGCCGCAAAAAACTTTATTGAAAAACTCTTCTTTGCTTTGTAGCTATATTGAGCTCTAACGGCCTACAGTAAATAAGGAAGAATGAGTTTCTGTAGCATCCGAAAACATTTACTGTAAAAGCTCCCGGATAAATGAAACAGACTATAAGTCCGGATCGTTTTCAAAAGCCAATACCCCGAATAATTGTTTTTCTGAAGCTTTTGTTTTTCGCTAAACCGAGAATTAGCATTTTTTTAGTTTGAAAATTTTTCCTATATTTCGGCCATCTGCACGTTGCAGTAGTACAGATTCTGTTCGCACCATTGTTGAGAAGAGCACTTAGATTTCTAGATGACTTGGGATTTCTCTAAACTGCTTGTCGAAACATGCTCAAGCAGCATTTCTGCTGCTGAATCTTCCTATTGAGAATTCGCGGCTTTTAGAAGCATGTTAATGAGGGCACATTTGTTATAGAAATGAAATTAAGTTTTTATATGACCTGCACACACATGGGCTTGGGGATTAAGGGGTCTGGACCATACGTGGGCAGCAAGAAATTTCTGGGGGGGTGCAAGATTTTTTTGAAGGTCAAAAAATGGCCTTAAAAATGGTGGTATGGTGATAAAAACACCATTTTTCGACGTTTCTCATCAAGCACTATCCATTGGCATCAAAAAATTGCGAAAAAAGCGAAAAAAATTTTCAAAAATTAAATTCTTGGGGGGTATTTTGATTTCTGGGGGGGGGTATTTTGGTTTCTGGGGGGGGAAGTGCATACCCCCCAAACCCCCCACGCCCAGGTGTGGTCTGGACCAGACATACACGTGGAGGAGGGTTTGGGGGTCTACCCTAGACTGGAAAAACGGAAAATTTTCTGGGTATAATGGGGCAGAATGAAGGTCAGAAACAGATGTAAATTGAAAATTTTCTTCAGTTTAGAAGTGCTGCAAAATTACCAGAAACTACGTAATAACATACTTTAAAGCTGTTTTAGCACTAATATACCTACCACTTTTTGAGGTCATTTCGGTCCACAAAAGCTCAATTTTGACTCCTTTCCTAGACCGGCTGACCATTTTACCAGATCGGCCATGCTGTGCATCTATGGTCTAGCCCCTATAGAATCTGGCTGACCCCCTCCTTGTAATTGATAGACCGCCAGAATTAAATTGTAGGCGCTATTTTTGGCAATTTTGCTACATAGGACCCCCAGAATTTGGCTGCTGCTTATGTATGCCTACATACATACCTATAGAAATCAGCCGAATGATTTTCGTTATTGTTCCATTGACGACGAGAAATGACTGAACTTTCGCTTATAAACCTGATTCTCTTTGAAATAATTAAGTATGTTGGGGTGGTGGGAAACCATACTTGATCTTGGGGTCATCACATTATCACACATGGACGTTGGGGGTTTGGGGTATACACCACACCTGGGCGTGGGGAGGGGGGTTTGGGGGTATGCACCCCCCGAGAAACCAAAATACCTCCCCCAGAAATCAAAATACCCCCAGAATTCAGTTTTTAAAATTTTTCCTCTCGTTTTTTTCACAATGTTTTTATGCCAATGGACAGTGCTCGATGAGAAACGACGAAAAATGGTGTTTTTTCGCCATACCACCAGAATTTTCTTGCTGCCCACGTATGGTATACACCCCTAGCAGAAATTGAAGACCCCTGTAAATTACTGTAGACCCCCAGAATTCTATTTTTAGTAACATTTTTGGCGATTTCCCCCTTCCCAGAATTTTCTTGCTGCCCATGTGTGGTGTCACCATTCACAGCCTCCTCTCGAATTCGCGATTTTCTAAAAAGTTCGTAGAAAAGGTGCTGTTTTGAGCGTTTTCATCTGGTTGTATGCTCAGAAGCATACATGTAACGGCTCAAAACTTCGGGTGGGAGTCCCCGGACTATTTCTAGGGGAAGGGGGGGGTTAATGACTTCTAATTTTTGGTTAAAAACGGACAAAAAACACGTAAAAATAGCCAAAAAATGAAATTTTTTCCGAAAAATGGGGGAGGGGTCAAAACTTTTCTGACTTGGGGGGATGGGGGGACGTCCGCCGACCTTGAGTGCAGGGATCCCCCAAACCCCCTGTTACATGTATGCCCAGATGTGTCAAATTTTCGGCGCTTCGCACACTCTTTTCTGGACTATATTTTGTCCACTTAGTCGGATTTTCCTGGTATTTTTCGAAATTTTTCCAATTTTTTTTGTGCTCTCAAAAGTAGCAAGTCGTCGAAAACGCCGAAAGATGATGTTATGGACGCATATACACTGTTTTTGCACTAAAAAAGGCACTTTAAAATTCAATCCCCCTCCCTTGAATTTCCACGCTGTATACGTTTGAAGGGTACTGAACATACATGCACAGTATGGGAATCCTGGGGGGGGGGGGGGGGGGTGAAAATCTAAAGTGCCTTTTTTGGGCCCAAAAATGGCCGGTACGCGTTAAAAAACATCGTTTTTTGGCGTTTCTGACGATACGCTATCCTTTTAGAGCATGAAATCATGAAAAAAATTTCGAAAAAGTCGAATAAATTGACCAATATATCGCTTAAAACATGAATATATGGCGCGAAGCGCCGAAAATTTGGCGATTCTGAGCAAATAGATAGCCAAAAACCCTTAAAAAGACACTTTTTCTACCAATTTTCAGGTAAGTTTAGGAAACTTGAAAAATCGCCATTTTGGGGGGGGTGAAAAATTTTTTGCGGAGGGTGAAACCCCCAAACTACCCCAAGATCATGTATGGTACTGAAGATTAGAAACTTCGAATGACGCTTAACTGTCCAGGCACTTATACCAATAAAATGGTCATTAATAATCAGACATGTAACAGCTCGAAGTTTTGGTTGGGGGGTCCCCGGTATACATAGGCAGCTGCCTAATTCTGTGGGGGTCAAAACCGGTTAAAATCCCAAAAACATGCCAAAATTCAATTCGGGAGGGGGTATTGATTTTAAAGGGTCTACCAGATTCGTGGGGTAGGTGCAAACCCCCGACGCCTATTTGTGGTCGCGGCCCGGCCATTTTCTTCGGGGGGGGGTAGGTGAAGGACCTCTAATTTTTTTGCCAAAATAGTAAACGAACGCCTAAAAATCACCAAAAAACGCTAGTTTTTTCAAATATTGGGGGAGGGTCAAAAATTTTCTGACTTTGGGGAGAGGACGACCGACACTTTGGGGTGTTAATGATTATTTTAAACTTATGTGAAACTGTATTTCTTAAGGCATCATTTTTCTTGTTTTTATTTCAGGTTATTTCTTGGCTGTTGCCTGATACCATATGTGGCAAAAGGACTTATGGATGTGGAACACAGATGCCCACTGTGTAAACATTATCTCGGCACGTACAAACGAATGTGTCTTTGATATGATTCTACATATTTCGCTTATTTCACTTCTCGAGTTTTATTGTATACTTTACACCACATGATATGCTATATTTCACGCTTGTATGCTAATAATGCTGAGCTCGATTTTTTTGTATTTTAATGTGTTGCGCCACATTTTTTACTCGCGATTTATTTATTGAAAAGACTGACCTTATTTACTCCCACATCGCCCATTAACAAGATATCCTAATTTGCACCTATGTACGCCGATCCTATTTACATGTCTTGGGCGTTCGTAGGGGGGACGGCCGGCCGCCCCCTTAGACCCAAAATATTTTTTGAAAGATAAGATAATGCATGACAATTTCAGAATTTTCGGCACTTCGCGCCGTAGGTTCGTTATTTCACATAAGTTTGTAACGAGTGCGGCCAAAAACATCTTTTCCATAGCCTAAAGAATTTTTTTTTGAAAATTTGGAATTTTATATAAGTGTAATGGATAGAGCCTGCTTGGAAACGTCAAAAAATGCACTTTATGTTGTGCACCGGCGAACACATTTCGAAATATAGGGCTACCAATTTTCGTACCGCCCATTCCCCTTAAGAAAATCCAGCGTACGCCTCTGTATGTGTATGTGTGTACATGCATTCAGTGGTTTGTTTTTCTATTTGCGGCCGCCTGAGGGGACGAACCTCCAAGAATCCGTCCCCAGAATTGAAATTTTGACACTATTTCGGCGAATCGTCTCCTGCAGATCCTCGGAATTTGGCTGCTGCCCACCCACATACGCCTGTCCTGTGGCGCTTTCGCAAATGAGAAATCCCATGCGTGAAATATCCATTAATTCGTTTCTCTTTATATGGGTTGGTACAGGTAATCGGACAAAATCTATGCTTTATTTTTAACTCCGAATCACCTTTTAGTCGGCAGATTTACTCCTAAATCAACTGCCTTAAATATAGTCTATTTTACGCTTGTGCATGGTGCGGCTCGACTACAAAAGTGGTTATTATTGTGCCAAGTTTCAGTGATTGCCTATTCCGCTAAAAATTGACTCACAGGCACCCAAACTTCTACAAGCATACCAATAGACACTAAAAAGCCGTTAAAGCTGGCGCGACGAACACGATGCAGCTGATAACGGATTGCAGGAACACTAAGTACGAGTATATTGATTATGCTATTGTACAAAATGGATCGATTCTTGAATAAAGGGGCTAAATATCAAATGACTAAGCTTATGTTAAGGGCCAGCTGATCCTGGGGCTAGGTTAATCTCTTCCCCGTGGCTGATTTGGTCCGCCTTTTTGAAGGAAAGTTCGTCCCGGGGATAGCTAGCCCTGGGGCTAACTTTTATTTAAATGTACGAAACGATTTTATAAAATGCAGCCTCACTGAACAGCTAGGAAGCATAAAAATTTGATACTGACATTTCCTATTACGAAAAATCGGCACACATGGGCGAGGGGGTCTGTGAAGTTTACACCTCCCAGAAATGGAAGAACCCCATAGATTGCTGTAGATCCCCAGAATTATATTTTTAGCAACATATTTGGCAGTTTTCGACGATTTCACCCCCAGCATGTTCTCCCTGCCCACGTATGGTCTGAACCCCCGAATTGAATTTTTAGCGCTACTCTGGGCAATTTTTCTCTATCGGACCGGACCCCCCAGAATTTGGTTGCTGTCCATGTTTAAGCGCTAGCATTTAACAGAACTTGGCTCTTACCTTATCTGGAGTATTTTTTGAAATATCCTGTCTTTTCTATAACAATTCGCGATATTGTTATGGTCGGTCTGGGGAATCAGCCGGTCTAGGGGGTCAAAGATTAAACTTTTTTTTGGGACAAAATGACGTCGCTAAAATAGTACATATTAAAACTATACGGTAATCTGCGGTGTCTGGTCAATTTCAAGAATTTTTAAAGAAGTTTCTCTTTTCATCGATTTTAGTCTCATTTTTCTCAACAAATTTCCCATATTTCCATTCTGAGGGGTCCTGTCTATACGTGGGCAGCACCGAAATTGGGGGGGGGGTGCAAGATTTTTCAGAGGTGGAAAAATGGTCTTACAAATGATGGTATGGCGGATAAACACCATTTTTCGACGTTTCTCATCAAGCACTATCCATTGGCATCAAAAAATTGCGAAAAAACGGAAAAAATTTTCAAAAATTGATTTCTAGGGGGGGGGTCTTTTGGTTTCTGGGGGGTCCAGACCCCCCCCCCAGATCCCCACGCCCATGTGTGGATGTAACTGAAGCCAAAACGAGGCTAGGCAAAGTTTTGGACAAATGGATGTGGTAGAACAAAAAAAAATGCCACGAAAGTGATTCATTATGCCTCTGGCATAGGACACGGTAAACGGAGGGTTAAACACTCAGCCTCATATTTTGTGATTTAGTCACGCGGCTATCTTAGCCCCTCGCAGAAACGGACAGCTACTATACGTGCATAGGTACGCAGGTACCTCTTACCAACATATGCATGCAGTGGCGGATCCAGGATTTTCCTAAGGGGGTGGACGCGGAACCCTGACTTGGGCGGAAAAATTAGCCGTTTTAACCCGAAAATCGCTAAAAATCGCTCAAAAATCTATAATTTTGCGTACTACTTCGGGCCAATGGGGGGGGGGAAGCGGCCGCCCCCCCGCCCCGGTATGCATGTATTAGCAAACGCACGCAAAGTCAGCTAGCTGCGCACATACATATGTACATGGGCCAGCAACCAAATTTTGGGGCGGGGGCGGCAGATGAGGCATGATTGCCAAAAATAGCCCCAAAATTCATTTCTGGGTGGTACTCGATTGAGGGAAGAGTTCCAGATTCTAAGGTGTGGGGGAGGGTGAATACGTGAAAGAATCACCAAAAATGTTACTAAAAATAGAATTCTGCGGGTGTATAGTAATCTGCGGGGAAGGTTCAACTTCTGACCGTCTAGACACATGTGTGGTGTAGGCCCCAAACCCTTGTGTGGCTGCGCATTGAAGGAAGCTTTGTGGGATAGCATTCGGTGATTGGCTTATCTAGCGTAAAGCGTGTAGAAAACGAGAAGGCGAAAATGAAGCGAAAGCGAACAGTAAAAATGCCACATGTGTCACTAAACTTGGCAAGATGAGACGAATTTCACAGCGTCTTCCAAACGTGGAAATACGAGAGATCTGGAAACGGTATTGTGGAATCGATGATTTTCCAGTGTTGTTCGAACATGAGAATTACAACCACTGAACAACAAACGAATGTTGATCTCTCTAAGTGAATCAAAGACCTAAAATCAAAAGTTAAGCGTATTAAATAGGTACCAAGCTGGATAATTTTGTTGCTGGGTCGCTTCCACAGATCAGTGGATAATTTATTAACACATGATACTGTAAAACACTACCAAATGAGACAATCAAAAAAAACATTACTGCAGAGTCAGAAGACTTACAATGCAAAGGAAGATTCACAAAAATAAAAAATTACCTATAACATTTAAACCGATAAACTAAGAGCTTGTAAAATCAAGAGCTGATAATTAGCGAAGAAAAGTTAGACACAGTACACCAGCACACGTTGGCGTGGGAGGTTTGAGGAGTTTACACCCCCAGAAGTTGAAAAACCCCCGCAGATTACTGAAGACCCCCAGAATTATATTTAAAGTAAAATTTTTGGCGATTTCACCCAACCAGACCCCCAGAGTTTTCTTGCTGCTCGCTTATGTACACCAGTGAAATGCAATGCGAGAAACGAGCTCAATGTCAAATGAAACAGCAACGTAGGCAGATTTCATATAATTGTTTTACGCTGATAACTTTTCCGGTTTACAAGATAACAATCACACAAATAAGTCGCCGAAATATTCTCGCAATTGATCAAGCCGAACTTAACTAGTAAGATTTTTCATAAAAATAACGTACATATATGAACGTTTCGTATATTATTTTATTCTGTTATACTTAAAGCATTCAGTAATGTAAAAGTAAGAATGACGTATTTTCACAATACCTACTTAATATTTTAAAGAAATTGCGAACACTGTAATTGGGAATTGACAATATAAATTAAATATTAACATGACAACTTTAACACTTTTATTCAGATTTTTGGTGAAAATATGTACTAGAAACGTTCGACGCAGATTCTGATAGCTGGTAATTTTAAAAATATTTCTTCTAGAAAATGTATATTATTTCCGCATCACTGCATGCGATTTTAATCCTAAATTTATAGTCCTTGATCAGTCCATAAATTACATATATATGTATGTACATATATACATATGTATGTACATCAGTGATCGTACGGGGTCAGATTTTCACCCCCGATCGGGGTCGGGGTCGAGGATGAAAAACCCCGGTTTTCGGGGTCGGGGTCGGGGTTGAAGATTAACAATTAACATTGCATGATTACATACCAATTTGAAAAGGATAAAAACGATACCTTCACTTGTTTGTAGAGCATACTAATAAAGCTGGTTATGTTCAACATTTTATTTTCATTCCAAGTTCAAACATGGTTTTAGCAATTTAGCATTACTTTCAATTTTAATTACTAATCGCTCTTGCTTTTTCGTTTTCTTCCACAGTTTTTTCATAACGGTTTTCTATGGCACACTGATTGTAGAGGAGACAATGGTGCGAAGCGCCGAAAATTTTCGAAATTTTTAGCGTTTTCATGTAGAATTTACGCCTTTTTATTGACAAACAGTTCGAAAATCATAAGTGGCGCAAAGTATCAAGTAATTCAGTCATATTTTACCGTCCTTAGACAATAATCGGCGGTGCTAAGCGCAGGAAAATTTTGACGTTTTTACTCTTTAAACTCAATTTATACCGCTTAAATCATACAGAACAGATAAACTAATTGCGGCGCGGAGCGCCGAAAATTTTGAAAGTTCCTAATCCTTTTACCTTTTCTGTCCTCCTAAAAATCTCTTTCAACATGTAGAAAGAGATTGTACGGCTGGGGGTCTGGGGTGTCGCTCAAGCGCCCCCAGTGAGGTCCAGAGCAGAACCCTGAAAATTTTGTAAAAAAGCACTCTAATTTTTAATTAGTAAAGTTGAAATTTTCGCAAATTGGCAAAATCTCGGTTCTGAATTAAGTCCAAAAAAAACTTAAAATTGATGAACACCTACACTGCACCATACGTGGGCAGCAAGAAATTTCTGGGGGGGTGCAAGATTTTTTGAAGGTCAAAAAATGGCCTTAAAAACGATGGTATGGTGATAAAAACACCATTTTTCGACGTTTCTCATCAAGCACTATCCATTGGCATCAAAAAATTGCGAAAAAAGCGAAAAAATTTTCAAAAATTGAATTCTGGGGGGGGGTATTTTGATTTCTGGGGGGGGGGGTATTTTGGTTTCTGGGGGGTGCATACCCCCAAACCCCCCACGCCCAGGTGTGCACTGCACAAGACTTCTGAGCTAAAATGCGTTTTTCGACCTCTGCTAAGTATGTAGCGAACGGGTCACAACCATACGTGGGCAGCAAAAAAATTCTGGGGGGGGGGGGTGCAAGATTTTTTGAAAGTCAAAAAATGGCCTTAAAAATGGTGGTAGGGCAATAAAAACACCATTTTTCGACGTTTCTCATCAAGCACTATCCATTGGCATCAAAAAATTGCAAAAAAAAACGAAAAAAAATTTGTCAAAAATTGAATTCTGGGGGGAGTATTTTGATTTCTGGGGGGGGAGTATTTTGGTTTCTGGGGGGGGGTCCAGACCCCCCACCACGCCCATGTGTGGTCACAACCAATAAGTCATTGAAAGATGTATCAATGAGGATTTTGTTCTTACCATTTTCAAGCCCATTTGTGGCCTTCTTATTAACTAGTTCAGAAAACAAAAAATGCGCATAAACATAAGAAAATTTGGCCTTTCCTTTCATTTGGAATAGAATTATGTGTCCTTGTAAAGAAAGATAAACAAAGCAGATAATAGACAAATTGGTTCGCAAATATTTTCGCACTTTTACTATTATGTTCAACAAGCATGTGCAGTTTCATTCAATGAACTAATAGTGCATTAAATCACGAAAGTGCTGCGAAGTGCTGGATTATTTTAACAGATTCAAGCTTTTAAATTCATTGGATCTGTATAACAATAAATAATAATGACTCGGCGCGAAGCGCCGGAAAATTTTGACGTTTGTGCCTTTTAAACTCAATGTTCTGGACACATTGCGCCAGAAAAATCGACATAATTTCTGAAAAATTCCGGGGGGCATGTGCCTCCATCCCCCCGGCTATGCCTATGATTCCGCAGTAATTTCGGCGCACTTCATAATGGAAAATATGCGAACATGTATGTACGTCTTAACAACATGGCGACCAGGCGTACTTTTTATGAAATATCGCGAGTGTCGAGTTTAACATATTAATTTTGCTGGTGAATGAGTCGTCCTTGTTCCGAATTTATTTGCTATTTATACAATTCTTTTATGTACCAACAAATAAAATGCTATATTTCACCCTTGAAGAAAGGTTCAACCCCGACTCGAAAAATCATGCCCCGGTCGGGGGTCGGGGTCGGGGTTTAGGCCGGGGTTTTTCGGGGTCGGGGTCGGGGTCCCCGTACGATCACTGATGTACATAAAAAAATCTTTTGCAGCAGAAAGAGCTTTTCCTGACAGAGTCCAGCCACATCATTCAGACATTTGTTATCTTCCTCTAACCTTCTGTGAACTTTGATTTCTCAAGATCTACATATGATTCGACGCATACATACTATCGAAACATTTGAAAAAATTTTTTAAATATAAATTTTATTTTTAAATGTTCTATGAGTAATTAAAATTGGTTAACTTTAAAATGCACTCAATTTTAAGTATGTCCGAATATTCCCCGATTTACATACATATTTGCGTCACCTATACATTTCAGGATCGCCAACCTTAAAAAACCATGCTCAGGCTCAAATATTTAGGCACATATACTCGTATGAGCAAGCGAGGTGGGTAATGACTTACCTGTATCAAGCACTGACTACCCATCGTGTCTATAAAATTAAAACCAGAGCAATCAATGATGATGCAGTGAGGGCAGCCAGGGGGTGGTGAGGTGGCACCTTTTACACACCCAACATTCGCAGATTCTTCGGCATTACTGGCTTCTGGGTTGAAAGCGTCTCGATCCTACATATAAATAAGTAACTTATCGGATTTTATGAATTACAACCTCACGCTGGCGTGGGGGTTACACCTACCAAAAGTTGAAAAACCCACTGCACTTTACTGTAGACCCCAGAATATTATTTTTAGTAATATTTTTGGTGATTTCACCAAAACCAGACTTCCCCAAACATGAAAATGGATTTTTTGTTAGAATTCATCGAAAATTTAGACTTTTCAATTTATTTTAAGTTCATTCATGGCATTTTATGCAGAACACAAAACAGAAATGTACTAGTCAGCGCGAAGCGCCGAAAAATTTTTACATCTTTGCTGCTTTCGTTCATAGTGATTACAAGCCTTTTTATGTAAGTACACCTTGTTCCGTTCACCCTGAATTCACATTTGTACATATGTAAATACTGGGATACGAATGCCTTTGAGAATAAAAAAGGAACTAATATTTATCATAATGACAAAAAACACTATTTCTTAACTTTTCACGACACAATATATCCGCGGGCATCAGAAATTTCGAGAAAACAAATTTCTTAACAACAGTTCTTTGGTAGGGAGAGGGGGCTAGACTCGTTTGCGGCGGTTTACCCGATTGCCCGTGCTTGGGCACCAGATAGCAACATGTATTGTGAGCATCATACATGCAACGGCTCAAAAGTTTGGGTGGGGGTCCCGGCCATTTTTAAGGGGGAGGGTAGATGGCCTCCAATTTTGGGCAAAATTGGCGAAAAAATTCAATTTTTTTCAATAATCGGGGGAGGGTGGGAGACGGTCAACTTTGGGGGGGGGGCGATCCCCCATCCCCTTGTTACATGTACGATCGTGAGTGAATTTCAGGTGAGTTATTTACGAGGAAACGGAACAAAATCGACCAATTGCAAAAAAGTCGAAATTCAACGTATGTTTTATTTTTACAACTAAATCTTTCTGCATTCTAGCAGATCGTTTAGAATGTTTGCTAAGTAGTAGATACAACTGTGCAATTTATGGCGCTAAGGTCAAAAATTAAATAAAGCTGATGGAACAAAATGAAAAAGCATCGATGTCTAAAAATTTGCAATCATTACAATAGACTGAATGATCGAAATCAAGGAAAATCGCTGCATATTTACCCGATCGATATCTTGATCCGAATACGAAGTAGATAATGAGACCTCCGTATGATGTTTCTCATTTTCCTTTTCAGACGAGAGCGATTTTTCTTTTTCTTTGAGCCATTTTTTCCCCATCTCCAGATCAACAGCACAAGACTTTAGAATGGCCTCTTCGAAAACACGAACATTCGCAAAATGTAAAGAGGCATTAAAACGGAAAATCTTGACGCCATCAACCTGATAAGCCTGAAGGAATTTTGTGGAAATATTCGGATCGCAATCATCAACTTAAAGCTTAACTACTTAAAAACGATAGGCGTATTCAAGTATTATTTAAGTAAGTACATACATGATCTGGTGGAGGGGATTTCACCCCCAAATTCGCAATGTTTTTGCAATTGTGGATAAACCAGTGATGGGTCTAGTATTTTCAGAGAAGAAGCACATAAATTTTAATAAAAAACTTTCTATGAGAATCCGTAATTTATGCATAAAATGATTTTTTCCGTTAAATGATTTCTATTTATTGTCATGACTCAGGATCATTTCTGAAAGTCCTTATATTATCGAAATTTAATTAGATGTCGGTTAAACGCGAAAAACTGAATAATCAAAATCAATCAAAAATATTACAAATAAACTTGAAACAAATCGTTTTCAAACTTTTTATAATTTTCCAAATACGTAAATTATCAAAAAACAACAAAACACAAACAAAAGTTCCCCATTACCCATCCCAAAAGCAAAAAATCCACAAACTTTAAACGCGAAAAATAAATAAAATTATACTAGGTACGTATTCAGTTCACTGTATTCTTCCGCTTTGAACAATTAATAAATCTACATATTAAATAACCAGATAAATAAATAACTTGAGCATCACATTGCTTTTGTCATACAAATCGTTTATGGGCCATTTGCCGCAAAAGATTTTGATGCAGAATCAATATTCGGTGCAAAGCGCCGGAAAAATATGCAACATTGTGCTAAACGTCAAACAACGATTAGGAAGACACAAAAAAGTATTTTTTAACGCATCAACTAGCCGTCACTCCATCTCTCTTTAATCCGTCTCTAAAATAAACTGTAATACCATACGTGGGCACCAAGAAAATTCTGGGGTGGGAGGTGCAAGATTTTTTGAAGGTCAAAAAATGGCCTTAAAAATGGTGGTGTGGCGATAAAAACACCATTTTTCGACGTTTCTCATCAAGCACTATCCATTGGCATCAAAAAATTGCGAGAAAAAACGAAAAAAATTTTCAAAAATTGAATTCTGGGGAGGGGGGTTTTTTGATTTCTAGGGGGGGGGGGGGTATTTTGATTTCTGGGGGAGTATTTTGGTTTCTGGGGGGTGCATAACCCCCAAACCCCCCCACGCCCAGGTGTGTGTAATACGGCATTCCTATAGTATATAGGTTGACACTTACCCTTAACCGAAGGACATGTTATAAGATATACCTAACCAAAAGGTAGTAGTTGGTTACGGATTTCTTAGGTTTTCGCATGTGCTGATTCCATCGGTGACATTTTTAGACTGCAAAAATAAGCATATAAGCGAATAATAAATACCTAAGCGTGATAAAAAAGCGAGTTTTCTCTTTTAGAGCTTTACGTAAAACAATTGCTCTAATCTTTGATGCCCGTGGCTTTACATTGGCTGATCTTTACCGATGTCCTAGGCTTAGGCTTAGTCCTGTGCATTCACATTGGCGCCAGCGCATGGGCTAAGCCTGAGATAAATGAGGCGAAAATTGCTCCGCTCGCTCCGCAATTATCGCCCTATTTATGCCTTAGGCTTAGCCCATGTCTGGTACCAGTGCAAGTTACTCGCTTAAGCGCTTAACTTTGCAGTCTAAAAATGTCACCAATGGAATCAGCGCATGCGGAAACCTAAGAAAACCGTGATCAAGCGCTAATGTATACTTAGGTATATCTTATAACATGTCCTAAGGCAGTGGTGGATCTAGGATTTTCCTAAGGGGGCGGTATCCCAAATTTTCCTAAAACAGTCAAAAATAGATCCGAAAATTTGCCCTCAACGCGCGAAATAGCGTTTTTTTCGGTGCTTTACATCGTATACTTTTATATAAAATCACTTTTGACGCATTTTTTTTGTAAAAATTTTAAAATTTTCGACAATTTTGTGCGAATAAATCATTAAATTCCTTTGACTTTAACAAAAATTTGGCGCGAAGCGCCGCAAAATTTGTGAAATTAAGGCGGGTAGACGTCTAGAAGCCTGATTTACTACTTGATTTCCTGTATTTAAACCATTCGATGCGAAACATCGAAATTTTCAATTGAAATAGAATAAAACTATGCAAAAATAGCTGTTTCTCTGTTAAAATTGTTTTGAAAGCTACAGGAACAGAAAATGGCTTCCAGGTCGCCAAGAAAGTAAATAAATGTCATTAATATGTATCTGCCGGCGCTTAGCGCCGGAAAAATTTGAGAAATTATAGTCACTGACGGCCAAAAATCATTGCAAATTGCATATCCATTCTTTATATCGCCAAATATTTTTGGCCCATGGGGGGAGGGCGGCCACCCCAGCCCCTCAAATCTGCCCATGTCCTATGGTTAAAGGTAGGTGTCACCCTACTATAGGAATGCTCTGTAATACTATATGTTTTCTAGTCATTGCTAAGTTATGGCAGTGCTCTGATCAATTTCATCTGATAAGACACGTTTACGAACTGAGACGGGCAAGTAACGTTTGGAAAATTACTCAGCTCAAAGACAGAAAAAAATGTGTTCTATTAAAATGATGCAGATGATTATCATTATCAAAGGATTGTTTAGAGTCATTCTAACAAACACTAACATTCGCGCAAGAAGAGATGTCAACGAATGCATCTTCTCCGTCAATGACACGACCGAGTAGGGTATACTTTGGCCTGAAATAAAAAAATATGTGTATTTGTGCCTTGCACACAATGACGTTGGAAGATTTATTTGAGCCATTATGTCATTATACATTAGATAACGAGATATTATTCGAACTGGTATATTCAAATCACAGAGCACCATTTATAGATGAACATATTTATGCCAATAGTCATCACCACACCTGGGCGTGGGGGGTTTGGGGGGTATGCACCCCCCAGAAACCAAAATACCCCCCAGAAATCAAAATACCCCCTCCCCCAAGAATTCAATTTTTGAAAATTTTCCCCGTTTTTTTCGCAATTTTTTGATGCCAATGGATAGTGCTTGATGAGAAACGTCAAAAAATGGTGTTTTTTCGCCATACCACCATTTTTAAGGCCATTTTTTGACCTTCAAAAAATCTTGCACCCCCCAGAATATTCTTGCTGCCCACGTATGGTCATCACCATACATGCACAGCATGGGAATTCTGGATGGGGGAGAGGGGTGGAGCGAAATCAATAAGTGCCTTTTGTGGGTCCAAAAAATGGTAGATACGCGTCAAAAACATCGTTTTTCAGCGTTTCTAACGATGCTCTATCTTTCTAGAGCATAAAAACATTAGAAAAATTTAGAAAAAAATCAAAAGTTGGAACAAATTGGACAAAATATAGTCAAAGCATGAGTATAATGGCGCAAAGCGCCGAAAAATTTGGCACTTTTGAGCAAATAGATAGCTAAAAACCCTTAAAGAAGCATCTTTTCTACAAATTTTTTAGGAAATTTTCGGGAAACTTTCAAAAAATCGCCAATTCTAGGAGGGAGGGGGGGTGAAAATTGGGGGGGGGGTGAAAACCCTCCCCCAAACCTCTTCTCCAAGATCATGTATATGCATAACAGTAGTCAACCGGGTCTC
>JAVLUZ010000167.1:915657-929599 GCA_036768485.1 Mermis nigrescens | reverse complement strand
TACCTATATAGCACTTGTTGTGACCTGATCACAGCATTTTTAAATTAATAAATAAAAAGTAGGTATGTAGTCTATAAAAGAAATGTCTATCCAGTTTAAACGCCCTTGGAATGTATAGAGAATAAAATTTTCTAGTGACACTTCATATGGTCTAGTGGTAGAACGTGGAACTTACGATTCTCAAAAACCTGAGGTTCTATTCTTGAAGGCATCAAATTTTATCAAAGACGAAAATGTTCAGAAATGATTAAAATTGTTCCTTTATCAGTGAATGGTTTATCAAAAATTATGTGAACCAGATTCTGAAGAGGTTGTGAAGTTGGTTAGTTTAGTTCAAGTGATGGTGAATCATACTTTTGAGTTAAACCCGTGAAATTGATGTTACAAGTCCCTTTTACATTCGACCAAATTGATGAGAAAATGCTCAGGCTGAACAGCCTGGGCCCCCAAGCTAGCTCGCCCCAGCTATCTCTGGTATCCAAGGGGTATGGCACGACCCCCTCCACCAGGGCTAGCTCGCCCCAGCGCCCTGGGTACTTCAAGGGGTACAGTGCACTTGTGCCTTCAAGTACAAGTGCACTGACACTCGGCGCTTTACGCCTATGCTTCAACATGTAGTATAGTTAATCATTGTACAGCCCCAAGGGCCAGCTGTACTACAATGTCTCATCAAGCCCTGCAGCAGCAAGGAGAGGGTCTTGGTTACCGCTCAAAGTCTATAAGTGCTAATGCAATTGATGCTTTTTCTAAAAACGACAAAATGGCTCACATAGACATAAAATCTATCACGAGTACTAAAGACCGAACTTGACCTTTTTACGGTCCCTCCTACCCAAGTAGTTGTGAAGCAAGGCTTCTGGCGACAATTCAACCTACGCACCCTATCACTAACAAGGCGCCTTATGAATTTAGAATCCCACCCGACCCCCATTATCTTCAGAATGAACAAAAACTACATTTATATGCTATTAAGGATAAAAAACCAATAGTCGCAGCTGGAGCATCAGTACCCGACTATGCGCCTATCAATCTGATTGGCAAAACGTTCTTCAAGCAGGTGAAACGTTCCTAGGAGGCCGCTTAATTTTTGATAGCACTGATAAGTATGCATACAGATTGTACATTGAAACTGAATTAAATTATGGTTATTGTAACAATGTGACTCAATTTTTGGTAGGGATGGAGACCTATCAGTCCGCAAGAGAAAGGGAGAAAAAGATAAAATTTAATTCAATGAAAAGTTTAATGACTATTTGTTTTTGTACACTTAGAGTACGATTATGTACTTACCTACTTATTAAACTATTATGAGTATGAGCACAAAATTTAGACTAGAAAACAGGTCTAGAGTTCGACTTGAGGTATCAGCTCATTTGGCTCCAAAATGAGTTATGCTTAAGCTAATTCTTGGCTTATCTTAAGCCTAACTATATAAACTTTCTATCAAGTTAATGATTTGTATCTATTTATTGTTTGGAGGGCCGTCCAGATTGATAATTAAAATTATTAATCTTTGTATAATTTCGATAAATCATTAAGTGGTTACTACTGATAATTAATTGAGAAATGATTTGAAATATTGAGAAAATATTGGCCATATAGTGAATTCATGTGAAAAATTTCAAAAGAATTAATTTTAATACATAAAGGAACAACTAACACTAACAATAAAAGTTAACCTAGCGGCAGGCTAAAAACGGTCCTGTATTGATCGATATCAACGTAATACAATGAATATTGCAGACGCCACGCTGGATTAGAACATAGATACTAATGCACAACAACAAGACAGGAAGAGAAAAAGAGACGCCAAATATATTTTTGTTCAAATTTACATAGGATGGGAAAATGAAAAAGGAACGCCTTAAATGGACGCAATTTTGTGACAGATATTGAAAATCTATTTGCATGAAGATACATCGGCTAAACCTGCACAAATGTGTACTATTATAGCTTTGTAAACAGCGTTAGAGCATTAACCATGTATCATACGCTATAATTATATAATGAACATTGGAATAATACATGTTTAAGAAATAATGCAAGATATTTTGTATAAAGGAAAATATTAGGTTAATTTATAAGAATTAAAAGTATTAACTACTTAAGTATTGATTAGGTTCAATTTTAGGAAATTTGTCAAAAAATTAATATGTGCATAATTAGCATATCAGGTAATGGCAGAGGATTGACGGGCGACTGCCACATCCTTCTCCCTCCCCGAAAATGCTATGTTTACACTATGCATACATATGGGGGATTGACCTAGCAAGAGAAAAATATAAATGTACATGAACAAACGAGAAAAATCGTCGTGGCAGATGTGCCTAAAAGAAAACTTAGGGGCCTACCTGACCAGTACCTAGCTAAACCTAAGCTAAGCTTTGCATCTTCAAGCCCTTTAGGTATGGCAGTCGATTTGCCGGCACAAACTCGGCGGCGTCTACGTCCTTCAGCAGTGTCATCATATCGATTTTCGGATCGGGCTGTGATGTCAGCCAACATGGATTCGGCTGAGCAACGGAAATGTTCTAACTGCGTAGACGAATGTTTGGCAGGCAAAATATTAGCATTGGTGAGCGCGACAAGTTGGACCAAACAAATTATCAATAATTGGGAATTGTCAGGGGATATCTCGACTCGCCATTGTGCAAAAATAGAGGCAACATGCTCATGTTACAAAATCGTGAAAGCGTATGTCCTGTCAACAGCATAACGATCTTGTGAATTGATCAAAGATGGCGTTATAAGCAATACAAACTTTGTCGAGAACATCGGTGTTGGGGAAAGCGGCGCTACCAACAAATGTGAAAAATCGACACGTCTACAATCAAGATCCATAGCAGCAAAGTCTTTCTTACAAAGTTTTGTTCAAGCGATCTGGAGAGCATCAGCTAGCATTTTGGTCGTAATCGAAGCTTGGTCGTCGTTGAGTCTTCCTGGGTTCATACTCCTTACTGCACTCAACATTCCTAGACATTTCAAGATATTTATCCCTACTCTCAGGCTCAACAGTCGAGAAAATTCGATTACACAATAAACACTTTTTAGACTCTTTTATATGCTGGCATTTTACTTCCATTTCTTGCAAGTTAGCAGAGCGTGGATTTCAATGCAGCATTCAAATTTTTGACCTGATTTTCGTAATTTTTGGCACCAATTTCGGAGATTTTTTAATTGATTTTGCATATTTTTAATAATAAGATTAGTAGCTCTACGATAAGCTTGAAACTGAACAGAATCATTACACACTACTTTAGGCTGTACACTGACAGAGTGCACAACCAATGAGGTTTCACCTGGAACTCGTAAAAATCGTTAAAGCATCAGACGATAAAGGCACAATAGTAAATTATGCATAATTGGAG
This sequence comes from Mermis nigrescens, assembly GCA_036768485.1. Lineage (NCBI taxonomy): Eukaryota > Metazoa > Nematoda > Enoplea > Mermithida > Mermithidae > Mermis > Mermis nigrescens. The sequence continues at coordinate 926,231 of JAVLUZ010000167.1, read as the reverse complement.
GCAAAACAGATTGAACGGGGGGCTGAACCTGAGCTGGTAAATTCAAAACAGAAGCTACAGTTAAGGAATTAGAAACCATAGGACTCGTTTTAGAGATCGAAGAGACGACTGAAACAATAGGGGTTTGTGACGATGTGACTCCATTTTTGGTAGGGATGGAGACCTATCAGTCCGCAAGAGAAAAGGGAGAAAAAGATAAACTTTAATTAATTGAAAAGTTTAATGAATATTTGTTTTTGTACCTTAAGAGTAGATATGTACTTACCTAACTTATTGAACTATTATGAGTAGGAGCACAAAATTCAGACTAGAAAACAGGTCTAGAGTTCGACTTGAGGTATCAGCTCATTTGGCTCCAAAATGAGTTATGCTTAAGCTAATTCTTGGCTTATCTTAAGCCTAACTATATAAACTTTCTATCAAGTAAAAGATTTGTACTTACTTACTGTTTGGAGGGCCGTCCAGATTAATAAATGAAATTATTAACCTTTGTATAATTTCGATAAATCATTAAGTGGTTACTCTGATAATTAATTGAGAAATGATTTGAAATATTGAGAAAATATCGGCCATATAGTGAATTGCATGTGAAAAATTTTAAAAGAATCAATTGTAATACGTAAAGGAACAACTAACACTAACAATAAAAGTTAACCTAGCGGCAGGCTAACTTGAAAATAATGTGGACAAGGCATGAATGGCACTCAGCAAAAATGAACGGTCCTGTATTGAATTATCGATATCAACGTAATACAACGAATATTGCAGACGCGCACGCTGGATCAGAACATAGATACCAATGCACAACGACAAGACAGGAAGAGAAAAAAGAGACGCCAAATATGTTTTTGTTCAAATTTACATAGGATGGGAAAATGAAAAAGGAACGCCTTAAATGGACGCAATTTTGTGACAGATATTGAAAATCTATTTGCATGAAGATACATCGGCTAAACCTGCGCAACTGTGTACTATTATAACTTTGTAAACAGCGTTAGAGCATTAACCATGTATCATACGCTATAATTATACAATGAACATTGGAATAATACACGTTTAAGAAATAATGCAAGATATTTTGTATAAGGAAAATATTAGGTTAATTTATAAGAATTAAAAGTATTAACTACTTAAGTATTAATTAGGTTCAATTTTAGGAAATTTGTTAAAAAATTAATATATGCATAATTAGCATATCAGGTAATGGCAGAGGATTGACGGGCGACTGCCACATCCTTCCCCATCCCCGAAAATGCTATGTTTACACTATGCGTACATATGGGGGGATTGACCTAGCGAGAGAAAAAAATATAAATGTACATGAACAAACGAGAAAAATCGTCGTGGCAGACGCGCCTAAAAAGAAAACTTAGGGGCCTACCTGACCAGTACCTAGCTAAACCTAAGCTAAGCTTCGGCATCTTCAAGCCCTTTAGGCACGGCAGTCGATTTGCCGGCACGAACTCGGCGGCGTCTACGTCCTTCAGCAGTGTCATCATATCGATTTTCGGATCGGGCTGTGATGTCAGCCAACATGGATTCGGCTGAGCAACGGAAATGTTCTATCTGCATAGACGAATATTCGGTAGGCGAAATATTAGCGTTGGTGAGCGCGACAAGTTGGATCAAACGAATTATCAATAATCGGGAATCGTCAGGGGACATCTCGACTCGCCATTGTGCGAAAATAGAGGCGACACTGCTCACGTTGCGAAATCGTGAAAGCGTATGTCCTGTCAACAGCATAACGATCTTTGAATTGATCGAAGATGGCGTTATAAGCAATACGAACTTTGTCGAGAACATCGGTGTTGGGGAAAAGCGGCGCTACCAACGAATGCGAAAAATCGACACGTCTACGATCGAGATCCATAGCAGCAAAGTCTTTCTTACGAAGTTTTGTTCAAGCGATTCGGAGAGCATCAGCTAGCATTTCGGTCGTAATCGAGCTTGGCCGTCGTTGAGTCTTCCTGGGTTCATCCTCCTTACTGCACTCAACATTCCTAGACGTTTCAAGATATTTATCCCTACTCTCAGGCTCAACAGTCAGGAAAATTCGATTACACAATAAGCACTTTTAGACTCTTTTATAATGCTGGCATTTTACTTCCATTTCTTGCAAGTTAGCAGACGTGGATTTCAATGCAGCATTCAAATTGTTGACCTGATTTTCGTAATTTTTGGCACCAATTTCGGAGATTTTTAATTGATTTTGCATATTTTTAATAATAAGATTAGTAGCTCTACGATAAGCTTGAAACTGAACAGAATCATTACACCATACTTTAGGCTGTACACTGACAGAGTGCACAACCAATGAGGTTTCACCTGGAACTCGTAAAAATCGTAAAGCATCAGACGATAAAGGCACAATAGTAAATTATGCATAATTGGAGGCAAAACAGATTGAACGGGGGCTGAACCTGAGCTGGTAAATTCAAAACAGAAGCTACAGTTAAGGAATTAGAAACCATAGGACTCGTTTTAGAGATCGAAGAGGCGACTGAAACAATAGGGGTTTGTGACGATGTGACTCCATTTTTTGGTAGGGATGGAGACCTATCAGTCCGCAAGAGAAAATGGAGAAAAAGATAAAATTCAATTAATTGAAAAGTTTAATGAATATTTGTTTTTGTGCCTTAAGAGTAGATATGTACTTACCAACTTATTGAACTATTATGAGTAGGAGCACAAAATTTAGACTAGAAAACAGGTCTAGAGTTCGACTTGAGGTATCAGCTCATTTGGCTCCAGAATGAGTTATGCTTAAGCCAATTCTGGCTTATCTTAAGCCTAACTCATATAAACTTTCATCAAGTAAATGATTTGTATTTATTTATTAGTCAGAGGGCCGTCCAGATTGATAATTGAAATTATTAATCTTTGTATAATTTCGATAAATCATTAGTGGTTACCTCTGATAATTAATTGAGAAATGATTTGAAATATTGAGAAAATATTACCATATAGTGAATTGCATGTGAAAAATTTTAAAAAGAATTAATTTTAATACGTAAAGGAACAACTAACACTAACAATAAAAGCAACCTAGCGGCAGGCTAGCTAGAAAATAATGTGGACACAGCATGAATGGCACTCAGAAAGAAACGGTCCTGTATTGATCGATATCAACGTAATACAATGAAAATTGCAGACGCCACGCTGGATTAGAACATAGATACTAATGCACAACAACAAGACAGGAAGAGAAAAAAGAGACGCCAAATATATTTTTCGTTCAAATTTACACAGGATGGGAAAATGAAAAAGGAACGCCTTAAATGGACGCAATTTTGTGACAGATATTGAAAATCTATTTGCATGAAGATACATGGGCTAAACCTGCACAAATGTGTACTATTATAACTTTGTAAACAGCGTTAGAGCATTAACCATGTATCATACGCTATAATTATATAATGAACATTGGAATAATACATGCTTTAAGAAATAATGCAAGATATTTATGTATAAGGAAAATAATAGGTTAATTTATAAGAATTAAAAGTATTAACTACTTAAGTATTGATTAGGTTCAATTTTTAGGAAATTTGTCAAAAAATTAATATGTGCATAATTAGCATATCAGGTAATGGCAGAGGATTGACGGGCGACTGCCACATCCTTCTCCCTCCCCGAAAATGCTATGTTTACACTATGCATACATATGGGGGGATTGACCTAGCGAGAGAAAAAAATATAAATGTACATGAACAAACGAGAAAATCAGTCGTGGCAGATGTGCCTAAAAAGAAAACTTAGGGGCCTTCCTGACCACTACCTAGCTAAACCTAAGCTAAGCTTTGGCATCTTCAAGCCCTTTAGGAACGGCAGTTGATTTGCCGGCACAAACTCGGCGGCGTCTACGTCCTTCAGCAGTGTCATCATATCGATTTTCGGATCGGGCTGTGATGTCAGCCAACATGGATTTGGCTGAGCAAGCGGAAATGTTCTAACTGCGTAGACGAATATTTGGTAGGCAAAATATTAGCATTGGTGAGCGCGACAAGTTGGATCAAACAAATTATCAATAATTGGGAATTGTCAGGGGACATCTCGACTCGCCATTGTGCAAAAATAGAGGCAACATGCTCATGTTGCAAAATCGTGAAAGCGTATGTCCTGTCAACAGCATAACGATCTTTGAATTGATCGAAGATGGCGTTATAAGCGATACAAACTTTGTCGAGAACATCGGTGTTGGGGAAAAGCGGCGCTACCAACAAATGTGAAAAATCCGACACGTCTACAATCAAGATCCATAGCAGCAAAGTCTTTCTTACAAAGTTTTGTTCAAGCGATCTGGAGAGCATCAGCTAGCATTTCGGTCGTAATCGAGCTTGGTCGTCGTTGAGTCTTCCTGGGGTCATCCTCCTTACTGCACTCAACATTCCTAGACGCCTCAAGAGATTTATCCCTACTCTCAGGCTCAATGGTCAGGAAAATTCGATTACACGATAAACACTTTTTAGACTCTTTTAAATGCTGGCATTTTACTTCCATTTCTTGCAACTTAGCAGACGTGGATTTCAATGCAGCATTCAAATTTTTGACCTGATTTTCGTAATTTTTGGCACGATTTTCGGAGATTTTTTAATTGATTTTGCATATTTTTAATAATAAGATTAGTAGCTCTACGATAAGCTTGAAACTGAACAGAATCATTACACACTACTTTAGGCTGTACACTGACAGAGTGCACAACCGATGAGGTTTCACCTGGAACTCGTAAAAAGCGTAAAGCATCAGACGATAAAGGCACAATAGGTAAATTATGCATAATTGGAGGCAAAACAGATTGAACGGTGGGCTGAACCTGAGCTGGTAAATTCAAAACAGAAGCTACAGTTAAGGAATTAGAAACCATAGGACTCGTTTTAGAGATCGAAGAGACGACTGAAACAACCGGGTTCGAGTCTCCGTGGACCTCCAATGTGACGATGTGACTCCATTTTTGGTAGGGATGGAGACCTATCAGTCCGCAAGAGAAAAGGGAGAAAAAGATAAAATTTAATTCATTGAAAAGTTTAATGACTATTTGTTTTTGTACCTTAAGACTAGATATGTACTTACCTACTTATTGAACTATTATGAGTAGGAGCACAAAATTTAGACTAGAAAACAGGTCTAGAGTTCGACTTGAGGTATCAGCTCATTTGGCTCCAAAATAAGTTATGGTTAAGCTAATTCTTGGCTTATCTTAAGCCTAACTATATAAACTTTCTATCAAGTAAAAGATTTGTACTTACTTACTGTTTGGAGGGCCGTCCAGATTAATAAATAAAATTATTAATCTTTGTATAATTTCGATAAATCATTAAGTGGTTACTCTGATAATTAATTGAGAAATGATTTGAAATATTGAGAAAATATCGGCCATATAGTGAATTGCATGTGAAAAATTTTAAAAGAATTAATTGTAATACGTAAAGGAACAACTAACACTAACAATAAAAGTTAACCTAGCGGCAGGCTAACTTGAAAATAATGTGGACAAGGCATGAATGGCACTCAGCAAAAATGAACGGTCCTGTATTGAATTATCGATATCAACGTAATACAACAAATATTGCAGACGCGACGCTGGATCAGAACATAGATACCAATGAACAACGACAAGACAGGAAGAGAAAAAAGAGACGCCAAATATGTTTTTGTTCAAATTTACATAGGATGGGAAAATGAAAAAAGGAACGCCTTAAATGGACGCAATTTTGTGACAGATATTGAAAATCTATTTGCATGAAGATACATCGGCTAAACCTGCGCAACTGTGTACTATTATAACTTTGTAAACAGCGTTAGAGCATTAACCATGTATCATACGCTATAATTATACAATGAACATTGGAATAATACACGTTTAAGAAATAATGCAAGATATTTTGTATAAGGAAAATATTAGGTTAATTTATAAGAATTAAAAGTATTAACTACTTAAGTATTAATTAGGTTCAATTTTAGGAAATTTGTCAAAAAATTAATATATGCATAATTAGCATATCAGGTAATGGCAGAGGATTGACGGGCGACTGCCACGGTTATGATGCAAAGCATTCTCAACTGCAATCTGCACTTTACTTTCACGAAGGAGGAGGCAATGTGGACACAAAAGACAATGAAGCATTTAAAATACGTGCTAAAATGTTTAAAGATGAAAATTTTGCAGAAGTCGCAGCTCCATTGCACATTGACTTGTTCTTACAAGACAGATTTCTGATTAATTTCACCGATTTTCGCTTAGGATTACATAGAAATAGCGACGCATTTTTACTACAGTGCTTTGAAGATGCCTATTTTAGAATTAAAAGTCTCACAAATGAAATTTTTATTCGAAAAGTTGAGGTTATAGACACTGTCAATTTAGCACTCGAACAAACAATGCTCTCATATATAGTAAAGTATCCTATTAGGCGCGTGGCTATGACTAACTTACACATTTCAAATCCTGCTAGAAGGAAACGCCCAATTATATTCTGTTTAATGGTCAGCTTCCTAGGCGTATGTTGTTTGCATGTGTCAATGGCAATGCATATTGAGGCAATTTGGCCAAATCGCCATTTAATTTCAAACCATACAGCATATACGATGTAAAAGTAACGTGTGGCGGCACAACCTACCCCGCTTATCCACTCAACATTGCATTCAAACACGATAGGTACTTGCAAGCTTATAATCAGATGTATGATGCACTAGATATAGGACGTGAAGGTAATTTCATTAGCAGAGACGAGTTTAAAACAAGCCACTGCTTCTTTGTGTTTGACCTAACGCCTGACACAGATGATGGAGGGCATTGGGATCCAGTGCATGAAGGAACAACGAGCATAACTGTAAGGTTTGCTGACAATTTGCCTGATTCTGGCGTGGAAATCATTATATACGCCGAATTCGTTAACTTAATAATGATTGACAAAAATCGAAACACGTTTCATGACTATAATGCATAGAAAATGAATACCATTGAAATATTCAAAATTCTTCAGCGTAATATTAAAAAGGATATATTTTTAGGTGTTTTTCCATTAGACCGCCTGCCACCTATTAGAACCTACCCTGTGGCTCTAGTGATTAATTCAGATACTAGCAATGCACCTAGCTCGCACTGGGTCGCCATATACTTTCAAAGCAATAAACACTGCGACTATTTTGACAGCTATGGGCAAAAACCATTTAACCACTTATTGCATTATATTTCAAATAATGCACTCACATATGCGTACAATAATGCGCAGGTACAGGGGCTCTTTTCAATCAGCTGTGGTCACATGTGTGTATATTTCCTAGTTTGCAGAAGTCGCGGTATTCCTTTCAAAAATACTGTCTTATCTATGCTCAGTGAGAAAATTAATAAATACTTTAATAAACTAAAATTATAAACATGGATATCAAACAATTTTATACCACTCTTCCAAGCAATTCACAAGAAACAAATACTGCAGCCACATTTCTTACCAATCTGCCTAGACAAATTGTATTGAATGGTGAGTGGGAGGTTGGTTTAGTAGAAATAATCTATGCAAATACATGGCACAATGTTTCCGAGGAGCAGAATATGATACAATTTTATGATATAAAAAACAATGTGCGACAAAAATTGCTTATTCCTCGAGCAAGATATTTAAATATACATGACCTCATTCAAGCTATGAGAAATGGAATAAAAACGCTTAGCTCAATAGATAAATTTGATTACATGCAATATTTTGGCATAAAGTATGATGAAAATAGAAAATTTTGTCATATGACAATAAATTCTGAATATATTCAAAGTGTAAAGCTGACAAAGCATTTAATGTATATGCTGGGATTTCTAGAGAGCCAGCTTAGTAATATAGATTATACTGTGAAAAAGAATTGAGCATAGTTGCGCACCATTCGCCTGATATGCTAGGTGGTATGCATAATTTTCACGTGTATTGCGATATAGTTGAACCTCAAATAGTTGGGAATACTTTTGCGCCACTTCTGCAAGTTGTAAATATTGAAGGAAAATACATGGATATTGTAAATCACTCGTACATTAGCCCCCATTATATACCTGTACTCAAGAAAGCATTCAACACTGTTGAAGTGAACATTAAAAGCGACCAAGATAAACCCGTGCCTTTTGAATTTGGCAAAACTATCATTAAACTGCATTTCAGATATCGCCTATAAATATCACCTTTTATCAAATATCGTAAACATGGATCAAGGACAAAAAATTTACAATCATTTCTTGATGCACCTGCTTCGCCTAGACGATATATCTTCCTCAGCCTTAGGCAGCTACTTTTGGCCCCTGCTCAATACCGCGTACAAAGAAAATTTAATGCAATACGATGCAGAGGCTTTCAACAACTTTTCTCGCCTCATCAAACAATGTTGCACTCTCCGAGACATACACACTCTAGCTAATCTGTGGCTAAATTTCAATGACCGAGCAAAGCAATATTTTGCATACTTTCACGAACGATCAATTGATGAGCACATACTCTGCTACATTGTGCTTAAAGACTAAATATTGCCAAGTGTAAACTGATACTGGTATACTGTAGGCTGCGTGCTGAAATTATGCGCATAGCATGCCTCGCCTATATACATCATATCCTGAAAATTTGAACAAAATCCGGCTATTGGTTCTTGATTTACTAAAAAATCGATAAAATCAATCAATAATCAAAGTTTCCCAGGAAACCCCTCATTTCCTAGGACTGCTCCTCTTGTGCCACCTCCTCTCCCTACGGGTAGGCCTAGGCGCCCTTTAGACCACCTCCACAGAATCGCTTAGGCTTATGGGAACGCTCCCCAGGCTTGGGGCACCATCCCCTAGGCTACCTTTGCCCTAAAAAATCAATAATTTTCGAGTTTCCCGGGAAACTCCCTCCCCCAAGGACCCTTCTGACAGGTCTAGACGGGTCCCCCCTCCCCCTTCATATCCTTCATCATTGCCTATCCTACATCATTGCACCATGGCCCCACCCCAGGGTGCAAGTCTGGGCCCGCCCGCCTATGCTTAAGCATGGGCTATGTTATAACACACTATGCCAGGGAGACACGGTTAACTACTTATATGCTTTATTCAAGAGCTGCCTATCTTATAACATAGAGACAAGTTATAGCCTTGCCCGCCCAGGCTAACAAGCCTAACTATTCCTCTTAATCCTACTGTAAAAAAATTGCTTTGCTACTCAACAAAATGTGTAGCTAAATTATTATGATAAAAAATGCCTCGCCATTGCGCTAATTATAAATTCCACACAAGCTGCCAATGCGCCAGCTGTAAAAATGCTTCGCCAATTCGCAATATGCGTCACCATACTTCTTCGCCAATGCGCAATATTAACAGCTCTGTAAAGAATTGCTTCATCAATGTGCAATACTATGATTGCGTCACTTAGCCAATGTGCGACCTAATTGTGTCTGCATATTATAATCATAAGGTTTCAGTCTATAAATGGCCAAAAATGCAGATTAAAAAGTGATCCTACGTCTAAAAAAGCCATTGTTTTCTGAAACAGCATCTACTATGCTAGTATTCATATACTTTGGACGACTACCAAGACCATCTCCTTGCTGCTGCTGTAGAGATTTAGAGGCCTCATCAGAGAATTGAGCAGCTTCTTGCTTTGAATGTTCCTTACTAGACTCAGAAAGCGGTCTACCCTTGGCTAAATCAGATGCTATGTCTGAACCTGCAAACTACAGCATGCTTTCTAAGTTGCGTACCAATACATTACAAAATAGGGACACCATTTAAACAAGGGAAACGAAAAAAGCTGCCAAGGCTAATACCTTGCTAGTATGGAATGTATTTCAACCCCTTCAACCCATACAGCCAATCGGGCTGCCTGCCCTACATGATATACCAACCAAATGCTTAAATTGTCAAGAGCAAATTGAACGTGCATTTTTGTATTTTTTTCGGAAAAATTAAATACAATAAGTATTCATAGACTTTCATCCCAGTCAAGTTAATCAGCTCTGCAAAAAATTTTAAAAACTTTACAAAAAAATTTCCAAACTTTACAACAAATTTTCCAAATTTTATAAAAAAATTTTCAAACTCTACAAACAATTTTCTAAACTGTGCAAAGCTTCAAATTGAAACGTTAGACATGGATGAGATTATGTGCTTGTCTATCAGTATTGTCTAATGGTTTGCAAAGTAAAATTTCGCCTCAGGACTTAAGAATTCCCATAATTCAAATAAGAGGTAAATATCGCCTTTTTAATGGTTTTCTGATATGCTTTGAGAAGCTCAAAATAGCATTCGCATTAAATTCGAGCAATGCTCGTTTGTATTGCTTGGTCATTTTTAGCCAAAAATAATCTCCAAATGCATCAGACAAATAAGTATATAGTGACAAACGATGCAACATATAATTTAAAAACGCATTGGCTGATGTCCATGTTCGACTTTAATTTAGGATGCAGAATTACTTACTATTTCTAACTTTATTAGGTTTGAGACTCAGGAATCAAACTTTTCAGGGTACCTACTTCGCCACCATACTTAATTGTTTCAATTTTTGCAGTTCTGGTTTGTAAAAAATACCCTCAACTTTTTCGCCTATTTGGTCTTCTAAAAC
>JAVLUZ010000167.1:713157-910657 GCA_036768485.1 Mermis nigrescens | reverse complement strand
ATATTAGAAGCATGCAAAATAAGCAGCTCATTTTTGGTTTTCAGAGAATTTTCTGCGTAATTTTCCCATAGTGAAATACAAGACTACAGTCTATTCCATTCTAAACGGCCCATTTTAGCTTAACAATTTATTACTGTGACAGATCATTTCATGCTTTAGGTTGTTGCAGCAGATACGCCACATATTAAGCAAAACACATTGAACATCAGCAAGAAGAGTATAAAGCAAGCAGCCGCTACGAGAGCATAATTGATTAAGCCATATGTGCAGTGAAAAAATGGTACAGTAATGAGACATCAGCGAAAATGGGCTGTTTGGAAATAAAATACTAATATACGTATGAGTGTACGTAGAAAATAAATTAGCGATGAGGGAGGGAAATGGAATTATGTCAGAGAATTTGCAGTAAGTTGTATCCCAATGCAACATCATACAAATGAACAACACATTGAAAAGAGCTTTTATTTTTAAACTTGAGTTTCTGAGTCACGAAGTATGCGAATCACTATGAGCTGGACGCTTTTCGCACCAGAGAAATCAGAAAAACATTCTGAAGACTCCAGAATCCAATTTTTATCACATCAAAATTGAAATAAATCGAATATCCGATTTCTATTCACTTATCCATTTTCAATGCTAGCCAGCGTTTAATTACAACCATCGGAAAGTGTTGTTCTTGATCCGTCTATCAAATTTTTTTATTTATTTGAACCTATATTATGCGGGTATAATTTTGTTTAATTTACGAATTAGAAGAGCTTTCACTATATTTAATCCACACAAATCGGGTAGGGTGTTCTTTAGAAGTATGATGCAGTTTCACCACTGTGCGATGGGATTGTAGGACTTTAGTAGATTTAACTTAATTCATTTAATTTAAATTACTAAGGATTTGATATAGTGAAATTATTTTAAATTCTTCAGGCCGCAAAATATACTTAGATTTTTACATTGCCTAAAGTGTGATTTTTAGCATTTTTATGATTTTGTATGCTTGGATGCCGAAGGTTAGCATATTTTCTTTGTGATCTCTATAAGCATAGGTAACTTTTTCTTGGTACCCTCCTTTTACATCTTACATAATCTATAATCCCAGGTATATTCGACCTTTTTTCTCCATCGACGCGTTTTTCCCTGTTTGTTTTTATTCTATTCGATTTATCCCGACTTCGTTACGTAGAATTGGGCGAACAAATAAGGAACAAAATCAATTTGGAACCAACTTTCCAATTTAGTGCAAAGAAATTCGGTTTAGACCACTTTGTAGCCTTCACACTGTTGTACATTTATGTCTTAAAAATTTGTGCTCCGCTTACTATTTAAGATATTGACTTATCAAAAAAGGGAAGAAAACTTTATTTTTAGCTTAAAGTTAAATCCTGATTTCGAACTTTACTCCTCCAGAGGGAAGTTAATATTGAGTTTTCTAAAGACAGTTTGCTGCGGCATGTAGCCCGGAAGTACTTTATTTTTAATATATTTGACTTGCCTCGACTTTATAACCGATTGACTTGCTGGAAAAATCTGAGACAAAAGCTGTTTTTTACACCATTCACTATAGTGCAAATTTTAAATTCCAATATCTTATCTGAATCGGTATTGAGTGTAAAAAAGTTTGCTGAAGAACTAAAACTAGCCCTTGAGTCGTAGCACTTTTGTATTATAAGATAATTTCTTAACTCATAAGCAGAGTTGTTAGCGGACATAAGCATGACAAAAAGAGGCCGAAATGTATTTTTTCAACAACAGATTATAAAACTCTTTACGCTTTACCTCCAGGAGTAAGTCACTTTTCAAAAAAAATTAAGTTCAATCGAACTTACTTAATTGTGTACAATTTAAGAAAATCACACTAAATGGAACGCAAAATCGATTTAGCTAAGATGTAGGAGAGACCATAATTTTGGGTTCTTTTGAACAATTTCCTTACAACTGTTTTTAATTGATTAATGACAGCTGCAGTAACGAAACCTTACGTATAACTTGCTTATGACTTCGTATCCTAAATTTTTTGTGCAAGAGTTAATAGATGTTATCTACATTTCATACCTAAATTTTGATTACTGTATATTTATTTCGTCTCTCGAAAAGACGGTGGCGGTGAAATTGTGTGAAAGGTCCTTATTTTGACAAACTATACGTTATGACACTATAGTAAAGCTTTACACGCTCATCAAAGGTAGATATATAGTGTGAACAAAAAGTGTACAAAATCCTTCCTAATTTTCTATAAAACCGCACATATCCTGAAGTGTACCGTTTTATAGCTGTAGGGATTCGTCTCGAAATCTTTTAGTAGTGTCCAAGTATATTACAGGTCCGTACTAGCGCGCCACCTATAACCTGGCACATAGCTAGCCGTCCTATTCTCGAGGGGGGCAATACCAATTTTGGGGAGTCCGAGGTCCGAAAAGGCCAAAAATAGCACAAAATGACATCTGAAAAGTATTATTTTTCCAGTTTTTTTTAAATTTAGGGGGTCCGGACTAGTGTTGTAAAATATATCTTCATCTTTATCTTTTCAGCAAGATAAGGATAAAGATTCTTTATCTTGACGATTATTTATCTTTATCTTTATCTAAATCTTTGGGAAAAAATCACAGGCTATCTTCATCTTTATCTTTATCTTTTTGATAGGAATTTATCTTGCAAAAAAGATAAAGTATGTACATAAGTTAGCATGTAATCCAAAATGCAGGTTTGACGTGAAAATAATTTAGACGCATTATACAAGAAAAGAAAAGAAAACGATTGTTTAAACCCTATGGCGTGCGGCCCAAAGTAATGCCTGTATATCAACCTGTACGAGTAAGCGGGAGTGATACCGATCTAAGCGGGAGTACTACTATTAGCACCCACGTTAATCTAAGTCCAAGCCTAGGAAACATAAAGAAGTTTGAAAAAATCAATAACTGTAGCGACTGTACGTTGTTCAGGCGCCCAGAGCAGGGTTTTGATGCTTTTAAAAAAGAAAGAAGTGACTTGCTGTCTGCCAGTAGTAGTACCACGTGGGTCAGTCAGATACTGCAGGTAAACCCCTAAACTTAAATTTATGTTTACTTAATGCCTATCAACTCTTTGACCTCATGTGTAAAAATTAGGGCATTCAGTTGGCTACTTTACGTCACCCACTCTCGTTTATTTCATTTCACAAACATCATTCTCCTGGGTCCAGGCGACCATATTTACATATGTACACTTTACCTTTATCTTTATCTTTTTGGTTCCTTTATCTTGCAAATTATCTTTATCTTTATCTTTCTTATCTTTATCTTAGTATTTATCTTCTAGATTTTAAAATTTCAAATTTATCTTTAGCTTTTATCTAACAAAAAATCCTTATCTTTTACAACACTATTCCGGGCAACCCCGTTCCTCCGAGAGCTACGTGCCTGCCTATAACATCCAAGACTGCTGCCCCTTTTAGTAATAAAGTACAATGCTTATCGAGGAAAATAAGCACAATAGCACCACAAATTGAAATTTGGGTCTCCCACTTTTTCGGGAGTTTTTAAGATTTTCAGTGGGGGAGGAGGTGGTAGTAAGACAAAGGACAATCCGGATGTATAACGCTTATCAGCGTGGAAAACCATATATCGCCCTAACAAAGTATCTGATCAATCGAATGTTTTTTATTAATTATTCTTGTAGAAGCACACGTCAGAACTCGATTGGTGAATAGCTTGCCATATTTCGCTGGCTGTGGAATAGCCATGAGCAAAACTGAAAGAGACAATGAACTATCCTTGCTCCGAAGCAGAAAAAAACGAATTGTGGGCGGTTTCGAAACTAAATTTTACTCACAACCGTGGCACGGTTGGGTTTTTGAAAGAAAGAAATACGTTTGCGGAGCGACTCTTATTGCAAGGCAACCAAACGACAGATCTACCAATTGGGCTATTAGCGCAGCTCATTGCTTTGCTGAGATAAAGAAAGATGGCAGAATGTAGAATCCTTTTATTAAATTTCAAAATTTTTCGCTTGACCCTCTGTTTACTGTGTCCTATTTCGGATGCATAATGAATCACTTTTGAGGCATTTTTTCCTCTTCTAGTAAGAAATAGGCATTTTTTGGCCTATTCACAGTGATATCACAAAACCTCAAAATGGGAACATAAGGTTCTATTAGAAAAATTTAGTGCTTTATTCCTTTCCAGCTCTTTAAATGTATCCCCTGAATGTGTTTAACACAACAGAAATCTACTTTTTCTTGTTTTTGCATATTGTCCGACAGGTGCCTATTCTTATGCATTGTGATAGTTTTAAAATTATAACTCTATCAAAAATAATTTTCACGAAAAGTAACATACTATATTCAGAAAGAGCATAAAAAATTGCACTGGATGAAAGTAATAGCTGTCAGAGAATGTTAAGAGGGCATAGCTTAATAAGCACTAGGAGTTTATGCCATGATGGTGCACATTGACTGCAATAAAATGATTGTAAACGGAGTGCTAAATTCAAGTAAAGTTATCCAAAAGTCCAATAGTAGGGTATTTATGTTCGAGCTGATTTAAGTCAAACTCAATTACGCTGCTTGAAGTACTTTACCTATCCTTGAATTATTTATTGAATTCACGTTAATTTGAATTCTTCCGCTTAGAATTTGTTTTTGCAGGGCATGAAATCTTATGTGATAAGCTTGCCAGTAATCTCTTCTTCATTTAAAATTTTTTTTAATCTGCAGAAAAGATAGCTATTTGTTTTAGAGGTGTTATTTTTTGAGTATATCACGTGTTCTGCATGCCTCCCATGACGTCATTCAAGCATTCTCCTCTGCAAATTTTTTATTTCACGCAAAGTTGATGACACCTTAAAAATCTTAATTTTTTTCTGCTAGCAGAAGCGCATAAGTTCTTGGACTTTCGTCATTGCATTAGATAATCTATCCATCCATGCGATAGTAAAATGTTTTTGCGTGACAAACCGAATATTTTTCTTCTTTCTAATTTATAGACAATGGTGGATTTTGAGTTTTTTACTAGATCGAAAGCCCAAACTTAAAGTAAAAATTTCACAAAACCTACAAAATTAGTGCGATTTCTTCAGTCCTGTTTGTCTATTGTAATTGTATTAACGATTGATGCTAAAAGTTCGGACAATTTCAAATAAAGCTACACAAAGTCTCCTTTAATTATCGAATAATTACTCAGCCCTCTTGATTTGTTTTGTATATGATACTCTTTGTGTAAGCATTTATTTAAAAATAAATCATAAAATATTTTACGTTCCTACTTTTCAATTTAAAGCGCTGTTTCAATAAAAAAATGACTAGTATATTATATAGACACTTGAATATTTTTTTGTAAACATCAAGAGTAAAATATTTGCTTGAAGAGTGCGGCCTATACTAGAAGAGTATGGATTTATTTTCGGCCTTCAAGACTCGAGAGTTCACACTCCTCAAGTGATTATCAGAAAAGCGAAAAGAATACTGTGGCCTGCTAAATTTGGTACTAAGTCCGAAATAAATGACGTTGCTCTGATCGAATTTACAGAGGAAATAACTTTCAATATGTACGTTTCGCCAATATGCCTACCTCAAGCCGGGACGAACTACGACGATTTTTTGGAATTGGCAACGTGTTACGTTTGTGGATATGGACACACGAAAGGTACATAACCATCTCAAATAATTCTTCAATTTTTAGGTAGTAGTAGACTAATTTTAGAACGGCTGATTCTCTAACTCTGT
Source organism: Mermis nigrescens (assembly GCA_036768485.1). NCBI lineage: Eukaryota > Metazoa > Nematoda > Enoplea > Mermithida > Mermithidae > Mermis > Mermis nigrescens. The sequence continues at coordinate 904,962 of JAVLUZ010000167.1, read as the reverse complement.
CACGTAGTACACATAAAGATGTTTGCCTCTCGAGGATTTCTTTTTCCATATTGTTTCTAAACTGGTCTCAAAAGCATAAAATTATACATTTGGCTAAAAAATTTTTGTAGTCTGCTTGACGCGCATATTTTTTGCGTTCGTTGTCTTTCAAATCATCAATTCTTTTAAAAAATGCCTGATATTTTGCGATTCTGAGTATTCGTTTTTTCTGTAAACGTTTAAAACTAATGTATGATCAAATAATCTTTTCCCTTCTAGATCGGTTTCCCTTTACACTCACACAACAGTCTAATCGACCCAAACGAATGCACTGCACAACATCAGAAGCAAGAAGACGCTTTAATTCCGATTTAATCATACGCGAAGAGTCAACTAACATCGATTACAAGGGTTTTAGTGATGTAAATAATGCATACCAAAAGTCTATCAACATGGGCTTGAATGGAATTTAGGGGAAAGCTGGAAGTCTAGAAACCCAAACAAACGTCAAGATTTTTATAGGGCTCTCGGTTGGAGGTATTTTTAATTTTGGGGTCAATATCTAGGTATTGCCGTACATGCAAACGTCGATCATTGATATTCGACAAAATAGCAGAAAATGCAAATCGTATTTTATTCCTCTCAATCCGTGTTGTGAAGATAAGCCGCCCCATCAAATTAGCTCTTATTATCACTTTAGCTGTATTTCGTATCCTTTGAGAGTGCCAAAATTGTGGGATGTCAGGGTGTCCGGGAATATAGTGTGACGAAAATGCTTGAAAGACTTATGATAGAAATAAGCAAAAAACGCTTGTCCGGAGCTTCTTATCGATCTTTCTTTATTCAACCCGAAAAATCGCTCAAAAATGAAAAGATTTCTCTTAAAAGTTCAATTCTTTGGGTCTGTTATATTCTAGGCCATTATAGGTCCCTTCTAACCATACCTGGGCGTGTGGGGAATTAGAGGGTATGCACCTCCCGAGATTCCAAATTCCTTCCCCTCAGAAATCAGAAAAACCCCTACCAGAATTCCATTCTTGAAAATTTTTCACGTCTTTTTCTGCTATTTTTTGATGTTAATGGATAGTTTTCGATGGGAAACGTTTAAAAATAGTATTTTTCGCCATACCAACCATTTTTAAGGCCCTTTTTTGTTCTTTAAAAAATCTTGCACTCGCCCAGCATTTTTGGCTGCGCACGTATGCTTTGAACCCACACCATATGCACATCGTCAGATTGGTGAGGGAGATGTGAAGTCGACAGTCTGTTTCGGAGAGAGGTATGTAGAATATCGAATTTTTACCTCAGTAAATACATTTATAGTGACATGGCTGAAACTCTTCGAGACTACATTTCCACTGATTTTAGGATATTTATTGCATTTTTAAATGCAACTTTGTATAGCTGTTAACATGTTAAAATAATTGAGCCATGATGAGAAAGAAAATCAAATTTCTTTACAAATGATTGAATATTTTGCTCCACACATTTGCTCTGACATTTATATGTCAGTTAATAAATATAATGTAATCTAAAACCACACAAAACTACTAATGAAGCTAAAGTGTTTTTTGAGTTAATCTCAAGAATCACCATACTGATGTCTAAAAAAGTGAAGTTTTTGAAATACAAAGCAAGAAAATGGAACTATTTTTGCCGAAAAACATACAATTTGATATAAGTATAGTATACCACATAACACAAATAGCTTAAATTTCAACGTGGCCACAATTTTTACTAGTTTGTGCCATTATACCGAAAACTGGGATAATAGTTGCGTTTTAGCATCCTATAAAATGTTCATTTTTTGATTTTCCTATAAGCCCGCCGTTCACTCTACAAACGGGTTATAAATTTTTTCCAATATGGCTGTCCCCTCAAGCTATGCTTATCATGCAGCACAGGTTGTATATTATCATACGGTCTGAGCAAATATGAAAAGAGTGTGAGGTGAGCTTTCGATTGATTACTCACTTGTCTAATTTGAATAAGAATTCACATTTTCATTTTTAGCTATGTATACAGCCATATTGGAAAATTACTTGTGGTCTTTAACGTTTTTATCCAGAATCCTCTGTGCTTTAAAGATCTTTCAAAATTCTCTTCGTGAATAGATAAATAATTTGATGCTACCTTTTAATGAGAGAGGCCTTAAGGTCTGGTCCCCTGTACCTTGTTAGATCAACTTAAAAACCATTGTTGTACGCTCGGAAAGGCAGTGAAAAATTGGCTACAAATTTCAGACCGAGAAGGCTAAACATTATACTTTACTCCTGAACGCTTCAAGAAAGCTAATGATCATTACGTAGGCAGCGACCATATTATGAGGATCTCGAGTGGTGTAAACCTGGTACAAATCCGAAAGCCATGTCAAAAGTTGAATTCTGGATCGATCGATGTTCTGGAGTCTACTGGTCCTTAGGGCAGGTGGTGTGAATCCCAAGAACTTCTACCCGCCCACATGCGCTAATAGCCCCTCTACTCCTTCCCATATGCATGTATGCCACGCCCTGTATAGTGCACGCACCTATTTAAATTTTAGGGTGATTCTGGTGGTGGATACGTGTGCAAAGAAAAAAATGACAGTCCGTTTGTACTCATGGGCGTAATGAATGGCCGAATAGTTGATGATTACTATTCGAATGAATTCACTCGAAAAGTGTACTATTATTATTCTTATTCCGCTTTTGTACCGGAATTCATGAAATGGGTGAATAAGAAAATTGATAGTATGGGTAATGATGATGCAATGACTTGTACCACATGTTGGCATTAAAATTGTACATAACATATGTACATTTTTTACTCCCAATGAAGTCACAGCAGAAAAAAGTAGCTGTTTATGACTCAATAACGATAAAATTGATTTTCAGTTTCTTATGCAGTCGATCGACAATTTTCTGTGCAGTCGAACGCATTTCACATTATAGGTAATGGCATTGAGGCAGGATAATTTAATCCATTGAATCAAAAACTTTTACAAACTCCTGAATCAAAATTTTCAACTACTTTTCTATCACACATAGTGCAATGATGGCAGATGTCAAAAACAGTGAAAAACTCAATTTTTTTGCAAAGCAATTACAATCAAACTAGAAACTGCGAAGCAAGGTAGTTCTAGCTCGCTTTTGAGAGTATTCCTCAGAAAAGCACTTCAGGGGCCGATTTTCTAAATGAAGGGGTCGCGAAGTAAGGGTTTGACTTCAGCCCAGGGGCAAGCCAGTACCGGGGCTAAGCTAGCCCTAGGGCTAACCTAGCCCTCGTTTCTGAATGAAATTTAGCCATGGGGCCAGCTAGCTTCGAGGGCTAACAAAATGTAGCCCCAGGACTAAGTTCGTACGTATGTGATCATAAGAGGACGAAAAGGTTTTGCTCTTTCTTACTGAAGCGCTAAGACGTATCACAGTTTTTGTTCTTTGTAACTTTGACTGACTTTGAAATGGCGTATTACAGAGCCTCAGCAGCTGATCATAGAACTTGGCTATCTACTGTATTTTTTATGAATATTCCAGCTCTTTTCCGTAATAATTCCCCATATTGTTCCGATTTGGCAATAGCAAAGATGAATTTCCAGTCTAGAAATTTAGTGTGACAATTGTGTACAGGGAAGCTCATATCTGAAAGGAAAATTATCTGACAAATTATTAGGGCTAACTTTTGACACTTCTGAGTCAGCTAGCCCCTAAATTTCAGAAACTCGGTCTAATATAGCTACCTATGTCCTTTGACTTAGCCTCATGGATATCTCAGCCCCCTCATATCAGAAGGTGGCCTCGTTTAGCTAGCCGACCAAGCATGCGGTGAATCTATTGTATTGAGCAATCATGCACAATAATATTTAGAATTTAGATAATCGAGATCGATTTCAGAGAAATGAAGCAAGTATGAGGGCCAGAATTGTATGAAATCGGAATTTTCTGGTGAATGTGACTGGTTGGTTCGGCTAAGAAATGCTTTTGGACTTCTCACCATCATGTAGACCATGCTACGCTCACATGGGCTTGGACGGGCGGCCTTGAAATGGGTATGCATTCCGCAGACGGCCAAATCCCTCAGAAACCAAAATACTTACTATCAAAGAATTCAATCTTTGATATTGTTTCATATTTTTTTCGCCAGTTATGCTTGCTAATATGCAGATAGTGCTTGATGAGAAACGTTGAAAAATGGTGAATTGCAATACCACCATTTGTAAGACTTTTTTGACCTGTAAAAACGAACCCCTCCCTCATAACTCGGTGCTGCCCAGCTATGATGCTACGATGCATCTGATCTATCCAGGCCGGAGTTCTTACAGTTTGATTTCACATCCACCTACATCGAGTTGGAGTTTTCACTTAACGATTTAAAGCCATTATACATTAACAACAGCCCTATGACCCGTTGAATTGATGCACATTTACCGAAAGCGGCCAGTTCATGTCAGCTGATGATTCTTAGAAAAAGCTGCAAGCCTATTTTAGTAAACTTATAGAGCCTGAAATGCTTATCTGAGTTTCAATATGCATATTAGTGATCCTAATTGTTATTGCATTGAGTTCTTCATTAAATAAAATTTCATACTCCATTACCCTGCTGATCACATTTTTAGTTTGCCAAGAAATGCTGGTCTCAGAAGGTGAGCTTCGTGTAACCTTCTATTTTGTCATCAGCTATTAAAATTGTTATCATCCTCTGCCTTCACTGACTATGAATATTCATTTCATATTTATCCAGTGTTCTGTTTATCCCAAGCACTGCATTGCATGCCAGGTTCTCCGAATTCTTTCGCGACAACTTTTTAGTAATTATATTTTTGATGCAAAAGCAACACCTGCAATCCGATGTTCGAAGAACTTATAACGAATAAATGAAGCGTCAGATTCTCACATCAGAACTGATTCTACCTGATATATACTTGCTGATAAATCAGAGAATCAAAGTAATATAAAAGCGTTAGGGTAATTATTTGGCTATTTCTATTTTAGCAGAAATTTATATCATGCGAAACAGGTTTGATAGTGATATCAAATAAAGTTTAGTAAATAGTAAGAAAATAATTTCAAATTTTTACCATATCTGATGGAATATAATAGATCCTTACAAAGCGATCAGAATATGACATTTTATTTTATCAAAGCGCCGTAGTTTTTAGGACTTTTTGAACAATTTTCTCGCCACCGTGTTTTTTTTGAGGGAAAAAAATAAGAATACAGTAATAAAATTTTAGGTACATATGAATGTGAATAACCATTGATTGACTTTATTATGCAGGTGTTAAGACAAAAAGTCATCAGCTGGTTGTATGTAAAGCTTTCGTTACTGTAGCTATTATGCATCGGCTAAAGAATGATGGCAGAGAAATTGTTCAAAAGGTCCGTTTTATTATTCGAATTTAAATTTAAATGCAATTAATTTTCTTGATTTTTTTAATTTGCTCTCAAATATGAATTTAACTTTTTATTTTTAAGGTATTTTGATTTAGAGCAGAGGAAGACCAACCGAGTCACTTACCTCACTTGCTCCGCTTACTCATCCGTCAAGCTTCATATAATAATACATTCTATGTTTCTTTGCACGTCTGTCGTGTTTCATAAATTGATAATTTACTGGACCCATCTATCAGTCGCTGACCATAAGTTCTATTATGATCACCATTGGGACTGGGCTATTGCGCGAGTCATTCAAAACCATGTATTATCGTGCATTAATATATTAGTATAAAAAAATACTCTGATGGAACTTAAGTGAACGAATATACTAAGGATGACGCTCCATTAAGGAAATTAAAAGGAGAGGACTAGGGAAAAGTCAATTACGCTGTGAAAGATGTAAGATTTGCTTAAAATTATACTTTAACTGAAATGAAGCAAAAAATCCAAGTATGTTCGATCTGCGGTCTTTAAAACGTGCTTCCACTAAACGTTCTTCACTGGCCGATAAAAAGAGATAAGGAAGAAAGTTTGTTACATTTTAATCATCAAGTTTCGTATCAATATCCAACTTCTCTTTCAATCGTATAAATAGATCCTTAAAGGCTTTCTAAATGAATTATGACTAGCATAATATGCTGTGAATTGCAGCCAAATAGCAATGCATGCTTTCCTAGCTTGAAAATGCACGATGTATCGTTTTTAAAAAAGTAATCGCTTTTTAAGCAATGAGCTATCCATGTTATTTAATTTTTCAACCGATTTGCAACCAGAGAGCGCACGCAAGGAGAGATTTGGCGGGTTATAACTCCCATTTAATAGAAGAAGTTGAAATTTTCACACAAAAAGAAGGCAAAATGATGGCCAAAATTAGATGAAAACCAAACACTTTCTCCCAAATAGCTTTAAATTGACCAGAAACTGTGCGAAAAGGTAGTTTTAAGGCTATTTTAACGCTTGTAGTAAATTTCAAGGTAATTTTGGCTCAAAAACGTTGTTTTTGACCATCACCCGACCGGCAAGGCTGCTCGGCTTCTGCTGGATGTAGAATACGCTGCCATGCTTGTTTTGCATTGCTAAGCGGAAGTCCAATTTTTAGCAGATTTATATAACTCTCACAGGCTAAGGTGACCTTTTCCTAGTGTCTCTTTTTATGTCTTCAATGATACGTCATTGTAAGTATATTCGTCCTTTTTTAGTACTATCGGATCATTTGTCTTAGCTAGTACTCAACTCTTTTTAATCAGCAATATTTAATAGATCAGGCAACAAACACGTGCGATAACATGCCAAAATAAAGACAACAGTCCAAGAACATTTGAAACAAGATTGTTCTTATCATCAGCTTTATCTTTTCTAAACAAGACAACCTTATGTCATTTGAACAGATCAAACGTTTTATTTGTGAACTGCACGCTATTAATGGGGACATTTGGAATGAAATCAAGCTTCTGCAATGTTCTGGATTTAATGTTAATTATCAATGTAAGCCTAATGCTGCTTCCGCGTTAACGAGAACATGTCAGATTTGTAATTCTAACGTTACAAAGAATGTTCTGAATATATTTAGCTCCTGTAACGCTTTAGAAATGATGTAAATTTTTTGGTGTAAGCATATAAATCTACGGGTTTCAAAGAAATCTTACAGTATCCCAACATTAAAATGTACATTTAAAAAATAAGCTTCCGCAGAGTACTAGAAATAATGTCAAATTTTAGTGTGAACTTTAGAGAAGTATCGGGTGTAAAGGAAACGTACAGTCAGATTTGTAATACTATATTAGGGAGAACATTTTGATAAGAAATTCTCCTTTTGCAACGCAATGGAAAAAAATTGAATTTTGGTGTAAACTTCAAACCACTACAATAACTTAGTAGTGTAAACTTTATATAGCTAATTGATGTAAAGAAAATTAAGAGATAAAATCGCAAACTCGATGTAAAAAAGACTTTTTGAAAAAATCGAAGTTTTGCAACACTCCGGAAGTAAAATGATTTTTGAGTGTAAGTCTTACAACTCTTCAATGACTTAATATTTTTGTAATTAAGCATGTCTATGCACGCGCGCGCACACCTGTGTGTGTGTTTTTTTCTTTTTTTATTAGAGAAAATCGATTCGCGCCATGAAGAGAAGGGGCGCTTGACAATAAAGTTAAAAGGGGTTAGTATAACATTTAATATACCTTACGAACAAAAATAATATACAGTAATACAATAAACGCTGCAAGGTTAGTAAAAGCACAAAATAGTCACTTAATAGCATTTCTTTAAATGTTATTGAGTAACAAATCTTTGATTTTAGGTGTAATATCATTACGATGAATGCGTTTCTACCAGTGAAACAATTCTTTATTATTGTGACAAAATATCTCCAAATATCAATTAATTCGTCATTTCTTTCTAAATCATTTCTTGTCACCCAAATACAAGTATGCGCTATTTGTATAATGATGTTTAAACATTTTTCTAATAAATTATCTGATATGATATACCCAAAAATTTTGTTTTCTACACAAATTTGTAAATTATTTCGCATCAAAACATCAGAAAATTTTTGCCAAAACATTTGAAGCCGTTCGCAATCTAATAAGGCATGAACATTTGTTTCAGTAAAATTCCTCCCAATAAATAAACACTACTTACAAGAAGACGTAACATTTCTCCATCGACTTAATCGGTCACGAGTTTTTAATGCATTATTTAAAACAACAAAAATGTATATGTTTAGCATATGCTTTAATTTCTCTCGAAAAATTCAGCTTAGAGTAAGAAACAAAATTAATTTCATATCCTACAAAATTATTCCATTCAATTAAAAGCTTTTTAATTGCTAAATCAAAAGATTTTTAATAATATTTGAATAAATGAATTCTGTTGGAATTTTGTTTAAATCATAAACCGAAGCTTCTAAATTAAAATAAGTCTGATTATCTGAAAAATGATGTTTTTCTTCCACGTATTAAAAGTTCCTTAAAATAAGGCGTAACATTTTTGAATCCCAAACACACTGAATCCATTAATTTCAATTGCATGTATTTTAGCATTAAAAAATCGTAATAAATTTGATTTTCAAGCTTATGTAACATCAAATAAAAGCAAAAGTCTCATAGCATCGACTTTTTTATTTATATTTTCTATACCAATTCCTTTTGATTTCGCAGAATTTCGATTTATATCACGTGTAATTTTTGGCTTACGTACAGGGTACCATAAAACCTTTTGAACCACTTTATTCGTTGAATTAATTATCTTATTTGGTGGTCTAATGAATGTTGCGATGTACCACATTTTTGAAAAATAGTATGTATCGATAAAATTTGCTTTAGACTCTAAAGAAAATTCACAATGCGGTTTTGACTTCATCAACTTATGCGAAACGCTTTCAACACATTTAAAATTAGAATTTTCTGTGATACCTGTCTTATTAAAAATTATTCCATAAATTTTAGAGTCATCAACCAGATATTTTTTATAATCTTGAGGAAAATTATGATTCTCACGAATTATTAAAATTTGTGTCGTTCTAAATTTAAGGGAGCCCCACTAGCCTCATTAAATTTGTCATATTCTTCAAAAAATTTTTCTACAGAAGCAAGACTTTTCAGTATAAAATTAGTATCATCAGCATAATTACTCAATTTAATTTCATCATTTATTAATGAAATCCCGCATATATCAGGATTATTTCTAATTCTATTACAAAAAGTCTTGCAACTAATACGTATAAAATTGGTGATAATGGACAACCCTGCCTTATCCCCTTTCAATTTGAAATCAAGGAACCATTAACTAAAACTGATGAACAAACTTTCCCTTTTTTGTGTATAGCATTTATGATAGTACGTTTTTTCCAAATAAATCCATTCTATTACATCAGAGGCAGATTTCTGATCAAGTGATAAAATAAAACCTGAACATTTATTATCATTTATTGCTAATATAGACGAAAATAAAGCACGACATTCCATCTCTTATATTCCTCAATGGAACTGCGCATATCTGATTAAAATTAACTAATTTAGGAGAAACTACCTTTATTCGATTATACAAAATTTTTGTAAAAATTTTATAATCAACATTCAATAAAGTAATAATCTCTAATTACTTAGTAAAGCTCTATCTCCTTTTCCTTCATATATTAGACTGATTATTTCCTTATACATTGACGGTGATAATACACCTATTACACAAATACCACTAAAAACTTTATGTAAGATCGGTATAACTTCATCTAGAAACCTGAAGTGAAATTCTGCAGAAACTCCATCACTACCTGACGATTTTCCCATTTTTAATCCATTAACAGCAATTTAAATTTCATTTTCAGTTATTTCAGCTTCTAAATTAATTATTATTTCCTTCCTTTAACTTAGGGTAATTCTCACAGTCCATAAAATATTTGATAGCATTTTTATTAGTACCAAATTCCTTAATAATAACGATATATTGATTTTTCACTTCCCTCAGAATTTCAAATTGATCATTAATTACTGAACCATCTAAGTTTTTAATGCATGTCTTACGCCTAAAAGAAGCAGAAGATTTTCGCGCTTGCTTCGCCGTTATCATTGTATGCCTATCTAAGATCAAATTTTGATAATGCGTCTCTTGAAGATGAGAATTTATTTCAGCTAGTTCATAATCACCCATTACTTTTAATTTCTGATCTAACTCTTTCATAAGCATTAAATTATTTGGAAAAAAGGAAATCTTTTCTTTCAAAAATTAAATGTCTTTTTCTAGAAAATATCTCACTTTCTTTTTTCGTCTAGAAACTTCAATACTAATTTGCTTACATTTTTCTGCGATCTTAATTTTCATTGATTCCCACTGTTTTAACAAAAAAATGATATTTATCTTTTTTCGAAAATACCTCTAAAATATCTATTAACGATTTCTTTTAATTTATTGTTTTGTTTCAAAAGTAAAACATTCATCCCACAAATATGGGACCTATTAAAGCAGATTTATCCGATGAATAATTAGCAATAACTGCTTTATGTTGCAGGAAACTTATATTAATTACATAATGTCTTATTAGATTTTTCCGCAGATAATCGGTACAATATATTCTATCTATTCTGGATAAACTATGCTGTGTCGACGTAAAAGTAAAGAATTATTTCCGCTTATGTTCAAAAAGATCTACTACTAAAACATACTGTTTAATTTCATCAAATTCTACTTTCCCTATTTCATTTCTTCCAGTCCATTTAGGCTTTCTATCCTTTTCTGAATCTTCTACAAAATTAAAATCACTGGCAAAAATAATTTCATCGTAATGTTCATATTTAAATGAGATATTCTTTAAAAATTTAACAAATTGAACTCTTCCATGACTTTTAGCAGAAGCATATAATCCAATTGATCAAAAATCTATTCCAACAATCTTCAAATTAAAAGCAAGACAACGACCAGGGATGTCAAAAAGCTTAACACATTCTTCTATTGGAAATAATTTATTTATCAATAAAGTTATCTCAGAAAAACGCTGATCTGCGAAACTATGATAAATGTGGAAATTTTTTTCAAATAAATTAATTGGATAGTATATATTTTTTTGAATAGTGTACTGATTATATTCTGAGCATTTTCATCCGATCTGGATAGTTTTGCAGAGCACTGCTAGACTCTTCAATAGATGTGACAACTTCATTATAGTCTACTCGTTTCATCTGCTCATCCTCAGATAGATCGGCATTTTTGTCTAATCCATTTTATAAACATGTATTTTCGGCTGGCCCAAGCTGTCTCATCAGCTTCCTTTTGGCTAAACTTTAATGTTTACCGGTAGAAATCATTAGCGCATTCTAGTTCTACCCTTAATTCACTTTCATTTAGAACATCTAGGAGTGATTCAAATCATACAGAATATGGATCTTAACAAAACTGCTGCAAAATGGTTCTGTTTGAAGGTCTTGTATACTATCTGGAATATCTTCAAAACCTGAAAGCACGACTTTTACTAAACAGCGCCAAACGGCTTAGTCCAACCAGTTTAAATTTAAGCCATATTTGAACTGTCTTCAGACACATCTGAAGAATTCTCATCATCACTGCCTTCATTACTATCATCAACTGTCATTTGTTCAGACTCTGATGTATCATTACTCATTTCTGGTCTCCCATGCATGAGATATTTGTGTCTTTTCAAAGTAAGATTATTAAGTAATTGCTTATCTCAGATTTCACAGATTTTACTAATTTTGTCAAATATTAAAGATGTGGCAGTTCCTATACAAATTTTAATTCACATGTGATTCACGTTTACATCATATTCTTGATGTGAAAGCTCACATTCTTCGCAATATTTGTCACTACCATCACTTCATTCAATTCTAAGCCTAGTATGCGTTTTTTCATATGCAAGACCTTAAGCCCGGTTCTGAAGTAAAAATAATCGCCGACAAAGTGGTTCGATTTTTAGTTTACAATACCTCCAACAATCTCAACTTTTCTTGATAATATCATTGTTAATAATAAAATCTCATGCAGGAATGGTTATTTTCTGCTAATTCTGCTAGCGCCTTTATTGGGGATTGTTGGTCAGTTGTTAGCTGATGCATACTACAAATAGGTAACTTTTATAAAACGCGCATGAGCCAGTTTTGCTAACTGTGAGTTTTTCTTTACACTTGAGTTTTTATACAGCTCTGATTCTCTTTAGTTCCTTTTTTCGTGAGTTTGCTTTTAGATTTTTCTCCAGAATTTAAGATTATTCAATATAATTGACTTCGTTTAATGCAATTTTATTTAATATTTGACAAAAACAGCCATATAACACATACAAACGGCTGAAAAACGTAAATTTTTTTTTCAAAAATCGAGCACTTGTCTTACTTGTCGACGTTGATCATCCATGCTGGATGTTTGTCGCTTCATGAGTGATTTGAATCCATTGCTTCCGGTCGTCTGCTAGCGTTTGGAGGTGTCCCATCCATGTATTATTATAAGCTTTGCGGCTCAGGTTGAATGGTTTCATGATGAAGTGTTCAGAAGCTTTTTGGAAATAGCGCTTGGTAGTTGTTAATACGCCTCCACGGGGCCGTTTCCAATGCGGGTCGTTTGTGCATAGGAAGGCTTTTTGTGGTAGCCTGCCTTCCGACCACACATGGGCGTGGGGGGGGGGGGGTTTGGTGGGTATACACCCCCCAGAAGTTGAAATAACCCCCCCAGAAATCAAAATACCCCCCCCCCAGAAAATTCTTTTTGCTTTTTAGCAATTTTTATGATGCCATTGGATAGAGCTTGATGAGAAACGTCGAAAAATGGTGTTTTTTGTCATACGACCACTTTTAAGACCATTTTTTGACCTTTAAAAATTTTTTCACCCCCCCCCCCCCAGAAATTTTTTCACCCCCCCAGAATTTTGGATTGCTGCCCACCTATGCTTCCGACATCCTGAGAACATGCCCGAGCCAAGTCCAATGGCGTTTAGTGATTAGCTGCGAAAGTGGTTGTGCGATTTCGCATCTTCTACGAATTTCCTCATTTGTAATTCTATCCTTAAGGCGAATTTTTGTGATCGAGCGTAGGCAACGATGGTCAAAAGTTTCCATTTTTTTGAGGTCCGCTTTTTTGGTATTCCACGTTTCACTTCCATATAGTAACGTAGCACGTACCGTTGCACAGTAGACTCGTCCTTTGGTTTTATTTCGAACGTCCTTGCGATTCCACAGACATTTTAGGCCCAGGAATGCAATCCAGTGCCTTTTGTATACGGCTGTCAGTCTCGTTGGAAGCGTCGCCGTTTGCAGTTATTAGGCTACCTAGGTAGGCGAAGGAATCGACCCCTTCGATTGCATTAGGGCCGATTGTCAGCACAGGTAGGTGTTGGTCCGGATCTGGGTCATACGCAATAAATTTGGATTTTGTTGGGCTCAGTTTTAGACCTAGTTGGGCGGCTTCTTCCCCCACTCGATCGATCATGGTTTGCATATTGGCCGCTGTTTCAGCAAATAGGGTTACATTGTCCACAAAGGTGAGGTCCGTCAAGGGCGTTTGGTACGGGTGTAGACAGATGCTTCCTGGTTTATTATCCAATGCTCTACGAAGAATTGCGTCTATGCAAATATTGAAGAGGCCCGGGGATAGGATACCGCCCTGCTCGCACTCCACTAGCGATGTTGAAGGTTTTGCTCATTTCCCCGTAGACACGGACCAGGCTTTGGGTATTAGTGTACATGATTGAGGATAAGCGAACTAGTTTTTCAGGAATTCCAATATCTGTTAGGAGCTCCCATATGGAATCTCTGTGTACGCTATCAAAGGCTGCTGTAAAGTCCAGGAATGTCACAATGGTGGGTTGCTGGAATTCGTGCCGTTGTTCAAGTATCTGTCTGGTGGAAAAGATTTGGTCGATACAACTGCGACCAGGCCGGAATGCAGCTTGGTTTTCCCTGGTTTGAGCGTCACAGTGAGGACCGATTCGGCGTAATATGATTTTTTCCATAATTTTGTAAGCAATGTTGAGTAATGAAATACCGCGGTAATTGGTGCACTTACTTTTGTTGCCTTTTTTGAAAATAGGAATGACGATTGCCACTTGCCGCCAGTCTTGTGGTATTTCCTCCTCTATCCATATCCGATCTAACAGCGCATGCAGCCAATCTATAATAGTTGGGTCGTTAAACTTGAAGAACTCGGGTGGGAGCTCATCTGTGCCAGGCGATTTATTGTTCCTGAGACTTTTAATTGCCGCTTGAATTTCGTCAATTCTGGGAGGTTTGCTAGGGATTAAGTTGTTTATCCGTGCAGGCAAGCTGCCTGTGTTAGCTCGAACCGCTGCAGGGCAAGGCCGGTTTAATAAACCACAGAAATAATCAGTCCAACAGCCCATAAGGTCCTCCTTTTTTGAGACGGCTATGCCTTGGTTATTTTTGATAGAGCTGCTAATGGGCGGTTTAAATTTCTTCGATTTTGAATTAACTAGTCGGAAAACCAATCTAGAGTCACCCCTGTTTTGCGCAGCCTCGAGTTCAAATGCACGTGCATTCCAGTAGTTATCCCTGTCCGTTCTTGCAAGAGTTTTCACTTTTTTGCAAGATCTTTTGCGAGTGGAAAATTGTGGTTATTTAGCGCGGTTTGCCTGGCTTTGGATGCGCTAAATGTATCTTCAGTTATCCAACCTTGCTTGTTTTTCTTAACGTACTCCACGGTATTTTGCGCCGCGTTGTGCAAGGCAGTTTTGAGGTGCTTCCACCTGCCTTCAACAGTGTTCTCAGGTTCACAGGCGTTTATGTTATTGTTGAATGTTCGACAGAATGTAGCACGATTCTCAGCAAAGGGTCAGTTGAGCAGTATCAAATTGCTTGATGGGCTTAGGCTTTTTCTCTATCGATAGCCTTAGTCTAATCCTGGCCATTAAAAGGGCGTGGTCAGTTACGACATGAATGCCCCAGTAGGCTCGACTGTAGATAAGTGATGACTGCCATTTTTTACGGACTAAGATATGGTCTATTTGGGCGCGGTGTTTTCCATCGAGGCTCAACCAGGTTTGTAGGTGCCGTGCCTTGTGGTTAAAAAGGGTGTTGGCGATAACTAAACCATAGGTAGCAGCAAAATGAAGTAAGCAGTGGCCATTGGCACACAAGGTGCCCAAGGTGTTTTACCCTGTTTCCTTTTGGTCTGCAATTTCAGGGCCAAGCTGAGCATTAAAGTCGCCCGCAACAACTAGGTAATCATTGCCAGGAAATTCGTCTATCGCCTCTTCAAGTTGGCTATAAAAGTTGTCCGCTATATCAGGAGTTGCTGCATTAGTTGGTGCATAGGTTGCCACAATAGTTCGAATTAATAGTATAGTATAGTTCGAATATATATTAGTATAGTTCGTATAGTATAGTTCGAATAGTATAGTATAGTATAGTTCGAATAGTATAGTTCGAATTCAGCGCCGCTTGAAAAATAACTAACCTTTGTTTGTATTGCTTGCTGTAGCTGCCTTCCTATTTAAACCGGCATTTGATGAGTTTTTGAGTTTTTTCACAGGTGGAAGTTGGCCAAATTGACAGACGGCAGATGTCAATATTACTGCACTTCTGGTACTTAGATAAAAGATTTAAAAATTGATTTTAAATCTAACCTTGCTACAACAGTGTGAGTTAAGCAGCAGAGCTTTGTAATACAAGACAGCGATCGACCATCACATGGGGGCGTTAAGGAGTCTGGACCAAACATGAACGTAGGGAACGTTGAGGAAATTCCAAAATTGATAGACCCCTCAGAATAAAATTTTAGCAAAATTTTTGAAAATTTTTCCTGGTTTTACACACCCAGAAATCTAGAATTTCGCTGCTGTCCGCTAAAAGTCTAGAGTACAAAAGGGCATGGGAAGTTTGGACCTCTCGAGAATCCAGCGGACACTCACTCCAATAAAATTGATAGACACACAGAACTGAATTTTTAGTAATATTTTTGACGATCTTACCACCTTTGACCACCAGAATTCAGCCGTGACTCATGTAAGGTATGAACGTTTGCAAGAATCTAGTCGGCCTGCCTAGCAGTCAATGTGATAGATCCCCAAAATCGAATTTTCGGCGCTATTTTTTGGCGATTATGCATTAGTCAGCCCCCATAATTTGGCTTTTGCGCATATATGTCGACGATGTCTTAAATTAGACAGGTTAAAAATAAAAAATAAAAATTATATTTAGGCTAACTGACGTTGAATTATTTATGTGTTTACTAGTGCAAGCTTGATAAATTGTCGGTATCGTGACCTGCTCGCTCCCATGTGCATTACGTGGTCCGTTTTATCGACAAAAATGTTCCTTATTCTTTTTTCGCATTCATTGTATTTGTCATATGTATTAGCAATAAAATATTTGATTTTGTTTTCCATTTTCAAGACAACAAGGTTTCTTTTTTAAGGCTTTAAATTTATTGTTTCTAGGTTGAACTAGTAACCTTGGTTAGCCATTTTAATGAAAAATCATATGACAAAAGGTGGGTAATGTTTGTAATTTAACATAAGCATAAGAGCGGACTTGGCGCAGTGAGGATGCTGAAACATTAGAAAGTTCTTATTGTTCATGTTCTCGGATTGCCATCCTTATTGTGGCGTTTCTCGCATGCTTCTTTACTGCTTACTCAAACCATGTGATAATTAAAAGTAGGATACTAGCAAGGAAAATGCTCCGATAGAAGAAAAAAGTGTTATATATTTAAGGATTATATATTATTAAGGATGTAAAGGAGGGGACAAGGAAAAAGCTACCTATGCCTAAACAAGTCACAAAAAATATGCTCAGCTTTGACATCACATCGTTTTCACTATACAATGAATAATTTTTAGGGTTTTTCAACTCTCCTGAACGAACAAAAGGATTCAAAACATGAGACCTAGCTCATTAGGAGAACATTATATTTTGTGGCTATTTATTGAAAAAAATTGGAAATACATCAGAAACTCATAAAATAATAGCTGAAAACATAGAAAGTTACAGTGTGACAGCCTTCCTAGCGGCCATATTGAAAAACTAAAATTCTTTATGCAGACAAATAATATATCATTCAAAACAGCTTTTTTCTGGTTTTCCAAAAACTCTCTAAACGTTGAAAAATATGAAAGATAGCGCGAGTAAAATGCATACCTTATAGGGCTAGCCATGTTGAAAAATAATTATATCGACATTGCCGGCAAATTATTCAGAAACATGAAAAAACAAAAAGAGGTGAAATTTAGAGCAAAAAAATATCTAATATTAAAATATAAAAAAATTAATTTCCAGTCTGAAATTCAGTATGACGAATACAGTCAGTATAACTAATTGTGTATAGGGAAACTCAATCTGTGAGGAAAATTATCTGGCAAATTATTAGGGCTAACTTTTGGCACTTCTGAGTAAGCTAGCCCCTTTATATCAGAAACTCGGGCTAAAATAGCTAGCCTTATGTTCTCTGGCATAGTCTCATGGATATCTCAGCCCCATCATAAAGAAAACGGCACGAATTGGCTAGCAGAAGCCAACCAGGCATACAGTTAATCTATTGAATTGAGCAATCGTGCACATTAAAATTTAGAATCTAAATCCTCAAGATCGAGTTTAGAGAAAGGAAGGAAAAACGAAGGCCAGGAATGTATGAAAATCGAAATTTTCTGGTTTTGTCTGAAATAAAGTAGCATTCATAGCTTTTAGCTATATTCGCATTCAGTTTTCGAGGTTACTTCGGCTAGGAAATGCTTTCGGGCTAACAACTACTATCATGAAGACCTTGCTACGCACACGTGGGCGTGGCTGTGCGGCCTTCTGGGGAGTATGCAACCCCAGAAGGCGAATCTCCCCAGAAACCAAAACAGCCACCATCCCAGATATTCAATTTTTGAGAATTTTGTATATTTTTTCCGCCATTTCTGGATGCTAATAGATAGTGTTTCGATGAGAAACGTTAAAAAATGGAGTTTTTTCGCAATACCACCACTTTTAAGACCTTTTTTGACCTTTGAAAAATCTTGCACCTCCTCCCTCAGAATTTGGTGCTGCCTACCTATGATGCTACGGTGCATCTAATCTATCCAGACCAGAGTTCCTATGGTTTGTTTTACATCTACCTACATGAGTTTAAGTTTTCACTTAATGATTTAAAGCCACTGTACATTAACAATAGCCCTATGACGCATTGAATTGATGCACATTTATCAAATGTCAGCTCACGTCAGCTAATGATTCTTGAAAGAAAGCCGCAAGCTTATTTCAGTGGACTTACATAGCCTGAAATGCATACCTGAGTTTCGATGCGCAAATTAGTGTATCTAATTATCGATGCATTGATTTCTTTGTTTTATTTCAGTAAATAAATTTCATGATCTTACTCCCTGATCACATTTTTAGTTTACCAAGCAATGCTGGCCTCAGCAAGTGAGCTTATGTACCATTCTATTATGTCAACAGCTATTAAATTTGTAATCATCCTGTGTTTCACTGACTATAAATATCCATTTCATATTTATCCGGTGTTCTCTTTACCCCAAATACTGCAGTGCCTGCCAGGTTTTCAGAATTCATTCCAACATCTTTTTAGCTCATTATGCTTATGATGCGAAAGCAACACCAAGCATCCTATGTTCAAAGAACTTATTACAAATGAACGACACGTCACATTCTCACATCAGAACTGATTCTACTTAGTGTTTTTTTGTACAAGGTCCGCTTGTTCATGTACAAAGACGGTCCTTTAAAGACTTTATACATTTTGCACATACAAATTTTTGGGTGCTATAATATGGTACAGTAGCGATGTAAGTATGGTAAAACAGAGTTGTTAGACTTTTGGCAGTGTATATTACTTAATGTCTGAGTCTCTAAGGGCAAAAATCACTAAAAATTGTCTTGAAATGGCGCGCCATAAAATTTGACATTTTTCCTTCTGAAATTCAATTTCTGCCATTATTAAGATATGTAGAACACACAATTACTCATTTCAACGTGAAGCGATTAAAATTTTGCGAATTTTAGACCTTTTTTGCAATTTTTGTCTTCCCTGAAATCCCCGTACATGTACAAAGACGGTCCCGAAAAGTCTTTGTTCATCGGGAAAAATCTTTGCCGAATACAAAAAGACATTGATTCTACCTAAGAAACTTGCTGATAAATCAGAGAATCAGAGTAATAACAAAAGCCTTACGGGTTTTTGCCTATTTCTACCTAAGCAGAAGTACATATCATGCGAAACAGGGTTGCTAGTGACATCACATAGAATTTAGAGGATAGTAGAGAAAAATTTCAAATTTGCACCAAATCCGATGGAATATAATTGATTCTAAGACGGCGATCACGAATATGTCATTCGTTTTATCAAAGCGCAGTAGTTTTTGTTTATTTAAATTTTGAAAAAGTTTAATTAATTTTTCCGATTCTGTAAATTTGTTTTTGACTTTAAACTCAACTTGTTATTTCAAGGTAATCTGATTTACTTTTGTCACTCGTCCATTGAGCTTGAGCTATCTAAGCGTAAGCATTCAGCACCATGTATTATCGTTCAAATAAATACTAGCAAAGAAAAATACTCTGATGGAACAAAAATGAACGAATATACTAGGGATGACGCACCATTAGGAAGATAAAAGGAGAGGACTAGGGAAAAGTCATCTACGCCTGTGAAAATTGTAGGAATTTGCTTAAAATTTGATTTTGGCTGTAACAAAGCAAAAAATAAGTATATCCGATCTGCGGCCTCTAAAAAAACGTGCCTTCACAAAACATTGTTATTTGGCTGAGAAAAAGAGATTAGGAAGAGAGTTTTGTTATAACCAAGTTTCTTATCAATATCAAATTTCTCTTTCAATGTATAAGTAAATCGTTAAAGGCTTTATAAATGTTGCTTTGCTAGCGTGAAAATGCACAATATATCGCTTTTGAATAAGTAATCACTTTTTAAGGAATAAGCTATCCATGTTATTTATTTTTACAACCGATTTGCAACCGGACATGCACGCGAGTAGTATAGCCTGCTTCCCTAGGGGGGCAATGTTATAACATATACAGTGTTATAACATAGGCAGATCTGCGCCCTGGCCCAAAATCGAGGTTGTGCCAGGGCGCAAAAGGCTTGGGGGGCCTGCCCGGACCTGCCCGGGGAGGGGGCACGCTCCAGCCCAGGGCCAAGGGTCCAGGTCCAGGGGAGGGGATACAATAACCCAGGGGGTAATTACCCAGAGGTTATGATCCGGGGGTTATTTTTGAATAGGGCCTAAGTCAAGAACCAGCAATCGAATCGGGCTCAAATTTTCAGAGTATGATGTATATAGGCGAGGCATGCTACGCATAGAATTTCAGCGCGCAGCCTACAGTATATTAATTTACTTTACACTTTCTTGTATAGCACTATATTTCAAGAACTATAGGGCGGATTTAGCTCAAATTTTCAGAGTAGGGTGAATACCCTATTTGCTAGACTATTACAAAAATTTGGAGTAAGTACCTACAGTATATCAATTTACTTTACACTTTCTCATATAGTACTATATTTCGAGAACTTATAGGGCGGATTTAGCTCAAGCTTTCAGGGTAAGATATATAAGGTGTGCTATGTACAAAATTTTAGCGCGCAACCTAGAGTATGCCAACTACACTGCCTGATGGCGTCAAACAGATGGATGTAAAGTTCTCTATGGAGATCTATTTTTTATAACTAGTAATCAATTATAATAAACATGCCCAAACCTGCCAGTAAGCCTAGGTGGGAAGGGGTATGACAGTGTGTGTGTTTTTGTGTGCATGTGTGTGTGTGTGTGTGTGTGTGTGTGTTGGGGGTATCAGTCCATGTGGGAGCCCACAAGCACCACCTCCACAACCGCCACCTCCACAAGCGCCACCAAGGTCCACAAGCGCCACTATGTTCCCTATAGCCGTTATAGTTACTTTACGAAGGTAGTCAGCTATTTTGTCATCAGGTCGTAGCGATTATTATCTACGCGCAAATTAATTTTTTGCCGGCCTTTGGCCCTCCATAAAACAAAATATTGTCCGAGTAAACTTTAATTTGGTAGTCAGGTACCAGAACGTTTTGAATTTATTCAACAGCTTCAAGACCGTATTTTTCTTTATCAGTGTTAAGATCAGTTTTGTGCATTAAGTCTAAAGCTAGCTGCTTTTGTAAACAATGTCGCCCTTTATCACCTTTCCTAATAGACTCCCATTTAGGGCTCTTGTTTTTAATTTTGCCGTCTAAAATGCAACTTTACGATAGTTTTGCCAAATTCAAAGGGTACAGGTTGATCTTGATCGCTTTTAATATTTATTTCAACAGTGTTGAATGCTTTATTGAGTACAGGTATGTAATGTGGACTAATATATGAATGATTAATGATATCCATATACTTTCCTTCGATATTTACTACTTGCAAGAGTGGCGCAAAAATATTTCCAACAATTTGAGGCTCGACTATATCACAATAAACGTAAAAATTATGCATTCCACCTAGTATATCAGGAGAATGGTGTGCTACTATGGTCAAATCTTGCGCCACCAGAATAATTTCTATTGCTAAGCTGGCTTTCCAGAAATCCAAGCATATATAGTAAATGCTTTGTTAACTTTACACTTCGAATATATTCTGTATTAATTTTTAGGTGACAGAATTTCTTATTATCATCATACCTTATGCCAAAGTATTGCAAGTATTCAAATTTTTCTTCAACGCTAATCGTTTTTATCCCATTAGTGATTGTCTTAATCAAGTCATCTATATTTAAATACCTTGCTCGAGGAATAAGCAATTTTTCTCGCACATTGTTTTTGATGTCATAAAACTGTATCATATTCTGGTCCTCGGCAACATTGTGCCATGTATTTGCATAAATTATTTCAACCAAACCAACCTCCCAGTCGCCGGTTAAAACGATTTGCCTAGGTAGGCTAGTTACAAATATGGCCGCAGTATTGGTTTCCTGTGAATTGCTTGGAAGTGTTATGTAAAACTGATTAGAATCCATGTTTATAATTCTAATTCATCAAAGTATTTATAAATTTTCTCACTGAACATAGATAGAACAATATTTTCGAATGGAATACCTCTACTCCTACAAACAATGAAATAGACACACATATGACCACAGCTTATCGAGAAAAGTCCTTGTACTTATGCATTATTGTATGTATATGCAAGTGTATTATTTGAAATGTAATTCCTTAACTGTTTGAGTGGTTTTCGCCCATAGCTGTCAAAATAGTCACAATTCTTCTTGCTCTGAAAATATATGGCTACCCAGTGAGAGCCAGGTTTGCTGCTTGTGTCAAAGTTTACCACTAGCGCTGCGGGATATGCTCTTATAGGTGGTAAGCGATCTAAAGGAAAAACTCCTAAAAATGTGTCATTTTTAATATTATGTTTAAGAATTTTAAATATTTCAATAGTGTTCATGTTTATGCGTTACAATCATGAAACGTGTTTCGGTCTTTGTCAATCATTATTAAATTATCAAACTCAGCATATATTATAATTTCTACACCAGAATCGGGCAAATTATTGGCAAATCTTACAGATATGCTTGTTGTTCCTTCGCGCACTAGATCCCAATGCCTTCCATCATCTGCATCAGGTGTCAAATCAAATACAATAAAAACAGTGACTCGTTCTAAACTCATCTCTGCTAATAAAATTACCTTCTCGCCCTATATCTAAAGCATCAAACATTTGATTATATGCTTGCAAGTACCTATCGTGTTTGAATGAAAAGTTGGATGGGTAAGCAGGATATGTTATGCCACCGCTTGTTACTTTTACATTGCATATATTGAACAGTTTGAAATTAAATAGTGATTTCGCTAGATTGCCTCAATAAGCACTGCCTTCAACACAAGCAAATAATATACGCCTAGGCAGCTGACCAGTAAACAATGTATAATTGGGCGTTTCTCTAGCAGGATTTGAGATGTTTAAAATAGTCATAGCTACGCGTCTAATAGGATATTTTGTCATGTATGAAAGCATTGTTTGCACGAGTGCTAAATTTACAGTGTCTAATACATCAAAAATTTCATTTGCAAGACTTTCAAGTCTAAGACCACATCCTTGAAGCACTGCAATAAAAACGCATCACTATTACTATGTAATTCTAAGCGAAAATTGGTGAAATTAATCAGATACCTGTTTTGCAAGAACATGTCAATATGTAGTGGAGCCGCAACTTCTACAACATTTTCATCTTTAAACATAGCAGCTCGCTTTTTGAATGATTCACTATCTTTTGTGTCAACATTAGTGCCACCGTCATGAAAATATAATGCTGCTTACAAGTGTGAATGCTTAGCATCATACCCGTAATTCAGTCCAGTTTCGAAGTATGCTCTGTATGCATATTTATCAGAGCTGTCAAAAACTAATTTGCCTCCTAAAAAGCATTTTACCTGCTTGAAGAAAGTTTTACCAATAAGGTTTATAGGTGCATAGTTGGGTACTGCTGCTCCAGCAGCAACAGTTGGTTTTTTTATTCGTAGTAACATATAAATATAATTTCTATTCAGTTGTAGATAATGGGGATCTGGGGGTATTCTGCTTTCATAAGGCCCCTCATTGGTAATCGGATGAGTAGGCTGGATTTCATGCTAAAAGCCTTGCTTTATAACAACCTGGGTAGGAGGGACCGTGAAAAGGTCCAATTCAGTTTTAGTACTTGGGATAGATTTCACGTCTATGAGCGCCATTGTTTTTAGAAAAAGCATCTATCATGCTAGTATTTATAGACTTTGGACGGCTACCAAGACCCTCTCCTTGCTGCTGCTGTAGAGATTTAGAGGCCTGATCAAACAACTGAGCAGCTTCTCGCTTTGAATGTTCCTTAGTAGACTCGAAAAGCGGTTTTCCCCGAGTCAAATCAGACGCTATGTTTGAACCTGCAACTAGAGCATGCTTTCCAACTCGCTTACCAATAGATTGCAAAACAGGGACGGCCATTCTGAAAAGGAAACGAAAAAAGCTGCCAAGGCCAACACCCCGCTGATATGGAATGCCTTTGAACCCCTCCAACCCATAGCCAGTTTGGGCTGCCTGCCCAGTGTAGTATTCTAGACCAAATGCTTAAATCCTCAGGAGTAAATTGTACGTGCATTTTTGTAATTTTATTTGATTAAATTAAATACAGTAAGTATTTATAGACTTCATTCCAGTCAAATTTATCGCCTGCAGCAAAAATCTCCCTAGCTTGCCTATTACCCACACTTTCAAGTGGAACATTCGTGCGATTGAACACTTTCAACAATTCTTTTGTGCCAGGATATCTGCTGATTTTTTTGCGCTCGCATGCCAGATCATTAACTGAATCTATAATATTTGAATCTTCAATTTTTTGACCATCTATCACAAGTTCACCACCTGGCTCAATTTCAAGAAATGGATTAGTACGTATATGGTGAAGAAGCAGCTTTGCCTTTGGAATTTGACTTTTTGGCATACCAGAGAGTATTTCTTCATCGCTAATTGCATTACTTACACCTTCAACAATGCCAGCTTTATATGGTTGCTGTTTCTGCTCTTGCAATCGCTTAAATTTGACAAGTATCTGATTATATTTTATGAGCTTTGCATCAGGTGGTACATTTTTGTTATTCAAGATTTTTTGCATCTCATTATCCAAGGATTCGAGTAGAATATCCACTGGCTTATAGCGTTTGCTTATTTCAGCGGGTATTAAAATCATTTTTTCAGTGTGTTCCATTTTCTACCTGTAATTGCGTCAGCTAGTAAACTGCCTGAATTGTAAGTATAGGAGTAAGTAGAAGTGGAAGAAAACCACCGTCTTGTATTATGATATTTTTTCTTTCTTTCGTACTTGCCTGTCTATTGTTTGCCAAGTATCTTATTTGATTCTGGTATCTTCGAAGTTTGTTGATATCTTTCTCAGAAAAATGAATATTACTGTTCAGGAAATTGTTTGCACAGTCGCAGAGACAAAGGATTTGATCTTTAGTTGCAGTATTTATAATAGCGTCTCTTTGAGGTTTTTTTGTTTTACATAAGAGATGTAGACATACAATATTGCGTTTTAATTGTTCTTTACCCATTTTTACATTATTTCATTAGTGTTTTTCTTAGTATTTATAGATTTTTGTATATAAACAGTGGGACTATCACTGAAAATATTTGTTATTAGCCTATGCTAATCTCTAGAATTTCGAGTGAGATCAATCAGAAGATAGTCATGCGGAAGAGAAGTAGCATCGGAATAGGCTTCTAGAAAATATTTTGGATTGGTAGGGTAAAGCTGCCCAGACAACATTTGTGCTTGTAGCTGATCCGCAGGATTTTTAAATAAAACAATATAATCCAAGTTTATACACGATGTTCTGAGACCTTCGAAGAAAGCGTTTTGTACAATGTGAATGATGCTAATATTCCAATGATGACAACTCCTTGTGAATAGTTGTACAATTTGAGCATTACCCTTGCTCTCTTGCATTAAATCATCGAGTATCAAAAGTTGTGGTGTAGGGCTGAACTGCTTGAAGTTAATTAAATCAGGAAGCCCCTCTATAAATGACACATGATCGATTTTCTTATAAAGCGGTTGGTTTTCTGCGAAGCACCACCAAATCTTTTTAATTTTTGTATCAATCAAACATTCTCTGTTCTCAGTCAGTCGCCTAACAAACGTTGTTTTGCCTGATTTTGTTGGCCCTGAGACAAGGCAGGTGAAAGGATGTTGAAAAATCATTTTTGTTTATAAATAATGATTTATTTATATAGGTATTTATAGAAAATGGTCACAATACAGAACATTGTGCTAACTACAGCACTGCCGAATACGCTAAATCTAGATGATGTCTATCTGAAATTGCCAAATACTGCGCAATACAATCAGCAAAAATTTCCAGGTATTGTATTTCGATTACCTCAGGCAACATTGCTGATTTTTAGATCGGGTAAAATTGTATGCGTTGGAGCTAAAACTATACAAGAAGGCGAAAATACGATAAAGGCATTCATCCAAATACTAAAGATGGAGAATTTAATGTTGAAAATAAAACCTGTGCTTTTTGTTGGCTCGGCTAACTTGGGATTTCGCATTGATCTTTGTAAATTTTATGAGATGGAAAATGGGAAATGCATGTACGAAGTAGAATTGTTTCCTGGTTTTGCATACAAATTTCGAAATGGAACATTTTTGCTCTTTACAAGCGGAAAAATGATTCTCACAGGTGCAAAACACAAGCATGAGTTGCATACAGCATATAAAATAGTCTCAACAATGCTTGAGCGATGTCTAATTAAATAGTGAATTTTCCAAACATAACAAGAAATTTTCTAAACTTTACAAAAAAATTTTCCAAATTTTACAAAAAAATTTCCAAACTTTACAAAAAATTTTCTAAACTCTGCAAAAGTCCTATGCTTAAGCACACAAAATTAATTCCAAACTCTGCAGAAAATTTTCCAAACTTTACAAAAAATTTTCCAAACTTTACAAAAAAATTTCCAAACTTCACAAAAAAATTTCCAAACTCTGCAAAACTTTAAATTAGAACCTTAGACATGGATGAGATTAGGTGCTCGTCTATGTGTGTGGTGTAAAGGTTTGCAAAATAAAATTTGGCCTCGGGACTTAAAAATTCCCAAAATGTAAATATCGCCCTTTTTTAATCGTTTTCTGATATACTTTGAGAAGCTCAACATAGCATTCTCATCAAATTCCAGCAATGTTTGCTTATATTGCTCGCTCATTTTTGGCCAAAAATAATCTCCAATTGCATCATCAGACAAGTAAGTGTATTGTGACAAACGATGCAATATATGATTGAAAAAACACCGGCTGATCTCCATTTTAGACTTTAATTGGAAATACAGAATTACTTACTATTTATAACTTTATTAGGTTCGAGACCCAGGAATCAAACTTTTCTGGGTACCCTCGCCACCGTACTAAATAATCAGTTTTATTGCCTTTCTTACGCGTTTTCAAAATCTTTTCAATCACATACAAATCGTCTGTTTTTGTTTCAATTTTTTGCAGTTCGGGCTCATAAAAAATACACTCGACTCTTTCGTCCATTTGGTCTTCTAAAACATAAACGGATGGGGTTCGATGCATATTTTTCTTTAATTACAAAAATCTCCTATGTCCAGTTAGGCCAAAATCCTTTTTCAAACGTGCGCTTAACTTTACTCAGTTGGACTTTATCGCCAATATTAAATTCAAAGACAACGTTCTGTTTATAAATTCTAAATGCTCTATTCAAGATGTCCGTGTCATTTTTTACGGTCACATTAGCTGGCGATGTACCTATCGTACCATGCTTAGAGTGATTATAATTTTTCATCAAGTCGGGTAATATGTCAATATATTTATACGAATTACTCTTTGTGAAGTACCGCCACATACGTTCTTTGAGCGTGCGATTAAAACGTTCAACTACGCTAGCTTTTGTTTCGCTTCTGGTCGTTAAAAAATTGATAGATTCAGATTTTAGAAATTTCTGGAACTCCTTGTTTGTAAATTCGGTCCCTGCGTCCGTTTGCAGCTTGTACGGTTTTCGATTAGATGAATTTAAAATGCTTTGAAAAGCGGTCAGAACATCTTTTGAACTTTTAGATTTTAGAGGAAGAGACCATGCGTATTTTGAAAAAATGTCTGTGCAATTCAAGAGATACTTAAAATTATCATTATGCTTCGCTAAAGATTGAAGATCTACAATATCACATAGCCATTGCTCATCAATGCTGCTTACTAATACTTTATTTCGTGAATAATGCTTGAGGACGGGTTTGTGTAATGTATAGGTGGGCTGCTTTTCTAGCCAGGCACGTACTTGTTCTAATTTAACAGTCGGGCGAATCTTTTTGATGCGAGTGTAAAGTTGATTAAGGCCAGTGTATCCACTTTGTGGATTATAGTACAGTTTCTTAAGTATTTTCTCCATTCTTGAACAATTTTTCGCATTCCTTCTATTTATAAACAACATTCCTAGTTTTTGTATTCTTATTATCTAACGCAATAATTTTGTCTATAAATAAGGGTCAAGCAGTATATGTTATAGTTTTCCTCAAAGATGGATCAATTTTTGAAGTAAGCGAACAGTCATTCACTTCTGTTCGTAGGTTTAAGTCAATTGCAAGGACGTTTCGGCTAAAGTTTCGAAACCTTGATGACTGTCCTGATATTAGAAGAGATGTTTGAGCAAGCTATTCCAGTAGATACTCAAGCATTACCCCGCAGACAGTTTGATAGGCATGCAAATTGGGCATTCGTGTCTTGACTTCCCTATATTAGTCCCTTTCACTCAACGTCAGTATCTGAACGCCGATAAAGTTTTCAGTATTAGAGAAAACATAGAACAGTCCAATAAGGAGCTTAGCTTTGACGAATATATGATCTTTAAGGTAGTCATAGTAGACAAACAACCACGATAGGGCAGAGGAGCGTAAATTAAAATTGCATCAAATGATAACTTATCACTACCTCGAGCTGTTGTTACAGGAATAGCAAATCTGGACAATAGCCCTAAATGGGAGTCTATTAGGAAAGGCGATAAAGGGCGACATTGTTTACAAAAGCAGCTAGCTTTAGACTTAATGCACAAAGCTGATCTTAACACTGATAAAGAAAAATACGGTCTTGAAGCTGTTGAAAAAATTCAAAACGTTCTGGTACCTGACTACCAAATTAAAGTTTACTCGGACAATATTTTGTTTTATGAAGGGCCAAAGGCCGGCAAAATAATTAATTTGCGCGTAGATAATAATCGCTCCGACCTGATGACGAAATAGCTGACTACTTTTGTAAAGTAATTATAACGGCTATAGGGAACATAGTGGCGCTTGTGGACCTTGGTGGCGCTTGTGGAGGTGGCGGTTGTGGAGGTGGTGCTTGTGGACTCCCACAGGGACTGCTACCTCCACGCACACACACACACACACACACACACACACATACACACACACACACACACACACACACACACACACACACACACTGTCATACCCCTTCCCAACTAGGCTTACTGGCAGGTTTGGGCATGTTTATTATAATTGATTACTGGTTATAAAAAATAGATCTCCATAGAGAAATTTACATCCATCTGTTTGACGCCATCAGGCAGTTGAATCGGCATACTCTAGGTTGCGCGCTAAAATTTTGTACATAGAAACATTCCTGAAAGTTTGAGCTAAATCCGCCCTATAGTTCTCGAAATATAGTATCTATATGAGAAAGTTTAAAGTAAATTGATATACTGTAGGTACTTGCTCCAAATTTTTGTAATAGTTTGCAAATAGGGTATTCACCCTACTCTGAAAATTTGAGCTAAATCCGCCCTATAGTTCTTGAAATATAGTGCTATACGAGAAAGTGTAAAGTAAATTGGTATACTGTAGGCTGCGCGCTGAAATTTTATGCGTGGCATGCCTCGCCTATATACATCATACTCTGAAAATTTGAGCCCGATTCGACCGCTGGTTCTTGACTTAGGCCCTATTCAAAAATAGCCCCCTTCTGGGTAATAACCCCATCCCCTGGGTTATTATACCCCTCCCCTGGCCCTGGACCCTTGGCCCTGGGCTGGAGCGTGCCCCCTCCCCGAGCAGGTCCGGGCAGGACCCCCAACCCTTTTGCGCCCTGGCACAACTTCGATTTTGGGCCAGGGCGCAGATCTACCTATGTTATAACACTGTATATGTTATAAGATTGCCCCCCTAGCGAAGCAGGCTATACTACTCACGCGTGCGGAGATTTGGCAGTTAGGCTTTTAGTAGAAGAATTTGAAATTTTTTCAGGAAAATAAGGCGAAATGATGGCCAAAAATGAATGAAAATCAAACTTTTTTCCCCAAATAGCTTCCAATTGACCAGAAACTGTGTGATAAGGTGGTGTTAAGGCTATTGTAACGCCTATAGTAGTCTTTGAGGTAAATGATGTAGCACTTCGATTGCAAAAACATGTTGCTAAACGTAAGATTAAGTGCAAAGTAATTCATGCAATGCTGAAGACAACGTGAGAAGCGAGTACCCATATCCGAAAGATTTATTATTTAAAGATAGCTACCTTCTCTTTTCGATTACATGGTAGGCTCTTCATAAGCGCATCAGTGATCGGATCGAGGGTTCTCTATTGGACCCTTAACTGGAGTACAAGAGATGTTTAATAATTTGTTTCAGCCCCAGCTTAGGCTGAGGGTAATGTATACAGTCTACGCGATGAGAAGACGTATATTAATCTAAAGATCAGCAGATTCTGCTTCAATTTCATTACGTTAAATAGAACAGAAAATTAAAAAGAAAATTGAATATATAACTAAAGTTAAATAGAGAATTAAAACATATAATTGCATGCAGCAGGACCATAGGTGGGCAGCACCCGAAATTCTGGGGGGGGGTGAAAAAATTTTTGGAGGGGGGTGAAAAAATTTTTAAAGGTCAAAAAATGGTCTTTAAAGTGGTCGTATGGCAAAAAAAACACCATTTTTGACGTTTCTCATCAAGCTCTATCCAATGGCATCAAAACATTGCTGAAAAAGCAAAAAAAAATTTTTCTGGGGGGGGGGTATTTCAACTTCTGGGGGGTGTATACCCCCCAAACCCCCCATGCCCATGTGTGAGCAGGACTGCATTAAGATTAAGTGTTTTCACACAGTATGGCGTTTTGCAATGAACACTTAATCAGTCTTACGCTACATTTTGATCAAAGGGCCTTTTTTAAGGTGGATGTCAGTGACGGATTTGTCCAGGATAGTCTAGGGATTCTGTTATTTACTGGCAAAATTTTTTTCCGTCGTGTCCTAATCTCTGAATTCATTTCAGTTGCAAAATTACATTAAACGTTTTGAGATTTCTATTATTAACAATGCATAGTTTGTTAAAAGGTCATTGACTAGTAAGTAATCACTGCTAATGCCTGGCAGGAATTGCAAAGAAAATTTAGATTAAAGATAATTAGGGGTAATTAAAAGTATTGGAGTTTTGGAACTTATGCAGTCTAGGAGGACAACAATTTCGAAAGTTTTTTTTCCAAAATCACTATTTTCTTGGGTAATTTTGTACGCTGATAACGAATCCAGCATTTATTTTTGATTTCAGACAAAATTTGAGTAGAAAATGAGGTTTTTCTTTCAATTTCGTAAAAAATTTTCAAAAAAGCATTTTTGGGGTATTTTTCACTTTTTAATTTGTGGCGACGGTAATTGCTTGCAGATTCAGATTGGTGCCAGACATGGGCTAAGCCTAAGGCATAAATGGAGCGAAAATTACTCCAGTCGCTTCGCTCGCTCTGCAATTTTGGCTCCCCTTATCTCAGGCTTAGCCCATGCGCTGGCATCAATGTGAATGCACATAAGTAAGTCTAAGCCTAAGACATTGGTAACTCCGCTCAGTCACAGTCCCCCGACGCTTCAGAGTAAAATAAATGGAATTCTTTACAGGCATGCAAAATTATCCCAGAATTTTCGAAAAAAAAATAAAAAATATTGTTAGAATTATTGGAAATCAATTACAAAAGCATGATTTTTAACCTAAATTCTGTCGAAAATAAAAAAAATGAATGCTAAATTCGTCATCAGCATGCAAAATTACCCTAGAATGTATAAAAATACTAAGAAAGATCAGGTTTTTTGAAATTTTTCACAAAAATGACAAAAAACTAGATTTTTTACTAAAATTTTGTCTGAAATCAAAAATGAATGCTGGATTCGTTATCAGGATACAAAATTTCCGCAGTAAATGGTAATTTTGGTAAGAAAAAATTTTTAAAGTTTTTGTCCCCCTAAACTGCATAAGTGCTCGGAGTTTCTTTCTTTATTTCCTCAAATATAACGAAGTACAACGATACTTAAAACATCACAGAAAATTGATTTTGCTTTCGGCTTAAAGATGAGATAAAACGCTTTTAGATTGTAACTTTTTAGCGCAAGATCTCTTTCTAGCTGTCATAAAATATTTGCCATCTTCAAAAGCTTCATGTATACAAAAACAAGGCCCTTAAAGTAAATAAGGAAGTAATTAAATTATTAATTAATGCCTTTTTTGATGTTCATTTTGTTTTATTTGAAGCGAAAAAGGCACCTTGCATTTTCAGAGGCCGTAGAATATGATTCCATGTTTTTGCGGCGGTTAGCAGAAATCTAGTTCCTGCCCAATTTTCATATCTTTAATTATGCGCAATTCGAAGAACGAGTTTGTTCGTTTTTTACCTTGGAGTAATTTCAACACTATAATTAGTGATCTTTATCACATTGAGCAAGATTCTAAAAATGTTAAACTAGTCAGCGTCTTAAACAACGGATTTTTTGAATAAACTTCACAAGTAAGCCATTTTACTTTTAAACAATATGTATTTGAAAATTTTTAATTCAATTTGTAGCATCTTTAAGGAAGCCATAGCTGAAGAATACTGCAGATAGTTGGTGGCTCAGTCTGTATGTACGTCAAAATAGGAATTAATTGAATTTAGTGTAGCACATATGCTGTTTTGTAACTGTCTCCAAGCCCTCGATTTAAATAATAAAGCACGAACTTCAACGAGTTCTGACGAAGGAACATAAACATTTTTAGGACAAAGAAAGGCTAAACAAATTTGTGTTTCTTTGGAATAACTTTGTTTTGATGTTTTACGTCATGCTTTCTTTATTGGAATCTCTGTGTGGGGTTTTTATTCCCAGTTGTTGCATCCCAGGTGACTATGTATTTTTTCATGGTAATCACATGATAGATGTTAGGCAAATATGGCACTTTTTAAAAATTATGCTCAAAACATAAGGTATCAAGACTTATATTGTGTTGTTTTTCGAACAATCCGAGTCACATAACTGTTTGACTAATGTTGCACTCGACTCAATGGGGTCATGTGTGCCTAAGAGATTATGTACATGAAAAACAATCGTTTGTTGTAAAATGCTGTCATTGTTTTGTGGTGCTCCGCTTACTAGGACGAGTAGCAATTGCCAATTTTTAAATCTATACTTTCAGTAATTTATTTATCTTAGAAGTTTTATATTTTAGATCTTTTAAGCGTATTTTACGTTTTTAAGTTCCGATTTGAAAGAAATTATATTGGCATGTTGCTTGGAGTAAGACAGATAGATTAAACAATCATTGCATAATGAACTCTTTGTTCGTTGTTCGAAAACACTTTTTCTGCGTTTAGTGATAAATATGACAATTTTTGCAAATATTTAGGAAAAACACGTGATTAACATATAAGATTATATCAGCATGCAATCAAGCTCGGCCAAGCTCAAATCAATTTTTAAAGAAGCCGAAAATTTGCATTATGCTTCGCTGGAAGAAAATGACTTATGCTTATTTGAAACAACTATCGGATTTCACGCTCAAGATCCGCTGTACATTACGAGAGAAGCGATCAATCTCCAACAATGCGTCCTTTTGTGTCTCAAACTCGCTTTGTGTCTATCGGGCAATTTTTTGGAAATGCTTGATTCGCAAAATATCTGTACACTTCATACAAGCAATCCATACGTACTAAGTACCGAGATTGCTCCAAATTCGATCACTTTTGAATTTAAGTGCAGACAAAGTTAGTTAATGTCTGTTTTTTGTGATTGGTAATGCAAGGCTCAAGTCATAAGTGCCAAGCTCCTATAATATACCTGGATCTCCAAAATGTGACCCCTTCAGCACTAATAAAACACATATGTATGGTGCAGTTTGTTTAATTTATATTTTTTTACGCTTTACCCGGTGTAAAAAGCGGCTAGAATTTTACTGTTGTGTTATAGCAATTTTTTTATTTTGGTTGGTTACCATTCTTTTGTGAGTGAGTTTTGCAATCGATTTAAAATTTGCATTATGCTTTTCTGAAAAAATGACCTGTTCTTATTTGAAATGACTGTTGGATTCCAAGCTCAAGATCAGCAGACAAAACAGTTTCTTGACGTTCCTTATCCCGTTCCCGTATTTTATTGACTGGTGTTGAATTATGGTTAAACAAGAGGAAAACTGCCTTAAAATAAAAAATATGTCGTGTTTTATGTTAATGTCAAGTAATAGATAGATGTGCAGCTGTTCAGGAATAATGAGCTGCAGAGCTGTTTCTAAGCCAAAACGGCCTAAAAGTAGGTGTATGACTTACAAAGCGTATTTTCAGGATTATTTATGCACTTCTACCGATTAATCCAATCAAGGCTTTTTATTATTCACACAACAAGCACCCTGTTCATTCTGGGATCTAGATTCCCAAACTTACTCTTCAGTCTCATCACACCTATTTATAAAGTTGAAATGCTTATTGCATATTGTGAGCGATCGAATCAATCAAAACGTGTTACTGCGGATATAACAATTTTGCGAAAAAACTTGTGACTTTCATCAAAGATAATTTTGCTTTTTTTGAATGCTGTTTGCATTGTATTCAAGTTGCCTCAGATTTCCCAAAAGTGTTAAATGTAATTTTTGTGGAGGCGTAGACTTCTGTATAGTCTTGGTTAAGATTTAAGTTATTAGAATATCGTTAATTTTTAAAACGCGTTTTTCAGCTTCGCATTCTATATAGACTTAGCAGAGAGTTTTGTGCTTAAGCTAGAACTGTGTTTTAAAGCTCACTCGCATTATTATCATGATCAAAAAAGAAACCTAACTCTATTTCAAAAATTCCGTATAAGAGAACAAGTCAGAACATTCTTTCACTGACATCCACCAAAGTTTCAAGGATAATGTTCTTTACTGTATTTTTTATCAAAAAGAGCTATCGAACGTCAATAAGAGCAATTTTAACTTTTCTGACAATATACGATGATTCTTGACTGGTAAAAATATTTGAAAATCTTTAGGTAGTAAAATAATGTGAAATCGAATGGTACAGTATGTCTCAGCCAACTATTCGACCTGCTCGAAAAAAGTCAGCTAAACATGCTTCAATGACTCTTTGGACGCACTTAGATGTAGTAGGATACTGACTGACGTGATTTATTTGCATGTCCTTGTTCATGGTGTCAACTGCAGAAGTTTTTTAAACCCGTAGTCTTACAGATTGACCAACCTTAATATTTGAGCTAATGTCGCACCAAAAGTTTCCTGATATTTTAATAAACTTTGAGGAATAAGATGTCTAATCGGCCATTGACTGACGCAGTTTGGCATGAGAACTTACTTACATAGACACACTATTAAAATCATAGCGTGTCTATGTATAGTAAGTTCTCATCGCTTTGCGAAAACTGTCACACTGACTTTTTGCAGCAATTTCTTGATGTTTTGTTCCAGAGATTTGAGAAGCTCAGCAATTATTGTGTGGATTAAACATAAGCATGGTCTAAATTCTTGGTAGATTCTGAAGGCGTTAAACAGCTTTGCATTCAAGATGGAAGCAGAAAGCACGAGAAAATCATGTTTTCAACTTTTTTCATCTAGCTTTATGACGCGGAAAAGTAATCACATGGCATAAACACATTACTCTTGGTTCGCAGTTCTTAATTTACAAGTGGTTCAAACATCTCAGAATTATGTTTGTATGGGTGCATAGGCGTTGCCAGGTGGGGGGCATTGATGGCACATGCCCCACCTCAATTTTTCGTACATATTACTGATTTTTCTGTTGTAATGTGTATCCAGAAAACTGAGTTCAAAAAGGCAAAAACGTCAAAAATTTTCCGGCGCTTCGCGCCGAGTAATTATTGTTTATTGTTATACACATCCAATGATTTTAAAAGCCTCGAATCAGCTAAAATAATCTAGCACTTCACATCACTTGAGTAATTTAATGGCCTATTTGTTCGTTTAATGAAACTGCGCATGCTTGTTGAGCACAATGGTAAAAGTACGGAAATGAGCATTAGTTCTTAATTTACGATCAATACAAACATCTCAGAATTCCGTTTCTTTGGGGGCATAGGTGTAGCCAAGGAGTATTGGAGAAACATGCCCCCCGGAATTTTTCAGACATATTGTTGATTTTTCTGTTGCAATGAGTGTCCAGAAAACCGACTTCAAAAAGGCAAAAACGTCAAAATTTTCCGGTGCTTCGCGCCGAGTCATTAGTCTTCATTCTTATACACATCCAATGAACTTAAAAGCTTAAATCAACTAAAATAATCTAGCACTTCGCATCCATTCAGTAATTTAATGCACCATTTGTTCGTTGAATGAAATTGTGCATGCTTGTTGAGCATAATAGTAAAAGTGCGGAAATGATTGTGTACCAGATTGTCTATTCTCTCTGATTTGTTTGCCTTTTGTGTACCAGTTTGTCTATTCTTTGCTTTATTTGTCTTTCTATACAAGGACACTTAACCCTATTCTAAATGAAAGGAAACTTTCTTATGTTTTTGCGCTTTTTCTGTATACAGAAGATAAGTCAAGTTAATAAGAAGGCCAAAAATGGGCCTGAAAACGGTAAGAACAAACTTTTCATTGATACATTTTCCTACATCTTATTGGCTGCGACCCTTTGCTGCGCTATGTAATTAGCAGAGGTTGAAAAACGCATTTCAGCTCAGGTGCAATGTAGGAGTTCATCAATTTGAAGTTTTTTGGACTTGATTTACAGCCGAGATTTGGTTGATTTTGCGAAATTTTAACGTCACTATTTAACATTAAAATGTTTTTTTACAAAATTTTCTGGGACTCTGCCCCGAACCCCGCTGGGAACGTTTGAGTGCGCCACCCCACATCCTCGCAGCCGTAAAATCTCGTTGTGCATGTGCAACGGGATTTTAGGGAGAACAAGCCAGGTAAAAGGGTTAGGAATTTGTGAAAATTACCGGCGTTTAGCGCCGATATTAATTTGTCTGTTTTGTAAGATTTAAGCGGTATCAATTGAATTTAAAGTGCCAAAATGTCAAAATTTTCCGGCGCATTGTGCCGCCAGTTACCTTTTTCCTTTTTGTAAAGCCCCAGCATTGCGTTTAAAAGCATGAAGCATTGAAAATATCTTCAGACAAAGTTAGCAATTCGCAGATTTCTTGTTAGAAGCTTGAACTGTCAAAATTGTTCTGTACAAATTTGATAATTTTCTTCTCTGTCAGACTATTAGTATCCACAGAGCTACAAAATGTTAAGGGCGGTAAAAAATGACTGAATTTCTTGGCACTTTAAGCCACTTATGATTTCCGAACTGTCTGTCAATAGAAAAGCCGTAAATTCTACAGTGAAATGGTAGAAATTCCAAAAATTTTCAGCACTGCGCACCCCTTTACACTTTTGTGTATTTTTGATCGTCAGAAACCCACAAATTAGCTAGGCTACACCACTAAAGGTCGAAAAACTCAGTTTTATTAAACATAACGCTACTGGCATTCATTGCAAAAGTAGTCTAAAAAATTTTTGTTTATGCTCCCACAGAATCAAAATCCTGGCTAGGCCACTGTATGGGTGCTCCATACCCATTCTAACAACGCGTATGTAGGGATACGGGATCCTTGATAATTGTCCAAATTTTAGGGAATTTCAGCGAAAGATGCTGGAAACAAGCGAATCAATTAAATATGACATTACTTCTATGTGATCACCATCTAAGTCAATTACGTGGATGAAGCCACTCCTATATATAGCAGTGTTTTCATTCTTGCTTCGGTTAGTGAACATCAGTGGACAACACCAAAATGTCTGAAAGGAGTGTAAGGGGGTCGCAAGATTTTTCAAAAGTCAAAAAGGTCTTAAAATGGTAGTATGGCGAAAAGTACCATTTTTCAAGGTTTCTCGTTGAGCACTATCCATTGGCATCAAAAAATCGCGAAAAAAACCGAAACTTTTTTGAAAACTGAATTTTGAGTAGATTGCTCGGGTATTCTTATATTTATCTTGCCTTTTTATGATGATGTAACATGATACAGTGTTCCAAAATTCAAAGTTCCACTCAAAGAACGCTAGAATCAGACTAAAATTAAGTTGCAAGATCCTTTTAATTCATGCACATGGAATAAAATAAATGACTTTGATGAGAAATGAATTAGTGCAAAACGCCCAAAATTTTTATGACTGCTTTGATGACTGTAGAACCGAAGGTGCTTGTTTGTATCAAAAATACTGCTTATGAAAAATGAATTTAATTATTCTTTAAGCCAGGCAAGGTCATAGATGGTGAAAAATGGACGGAATCTTTATCATTGATCGATCACTTGGCACACAGCTAACCTAAATTTATTTTTAAAAATATATACTTTGGCGAACTCTTATATGATATAAGTTAAGCTGCATTTAGTTTAAGAACATAAATGGCAAACTGTTATATTATAAAAGCTGAGCTAAATTAAGTTGTCTAAATTAAATGGCTCACAACAAAGCCTTATCTTACAACAAAGCATTATCTTACTATTATGATTATGTCTTAGTGTCATAAGCTATTTTAAATCATTAGCTTTTATTTAATTAAAAATTTTGTACGATTTTTATCTTACTATTTACATATATGTCCAAACTTACTACATATGCTATTTACTGATGCTTATACTAATTATACACATATGTATGCAGGCTATACGTAAACATAATCGTTAGACCTTAATAAATACCGATATTAGGTGTATATACACATATATCCTTAAGCATGTATGCCCGGGTCCGGTTTTTTTGACCCGGTCAATCACTGAGTGCGACCCCTACACCACCTCTCCTGCACGTTTACATATCGTAGTGATTTCTCCTGAATCTAATGGGATTCCATAGGTCAGAAATATTACAACGGTAATATTGCAAGACTTCGAACTTGCAAGTGTTCCGCTTAAATACATTGAATCGAATCGGATGAGTGATCGATTACACAAGGTCAATAAAGACGAAAGCTTCGCTCGTCTATGCGTAACTTTTTGTGTCAAGAGCTCTGTGAAGTCATTATCTGTTTTGTACAAAGAATAGCTTAGGTGCTCAATTGAATTGGATAGTGATCTCAGGAAACTGATGTAGAATTAATTCATTTTGTAATTTTTTTAATCAAACGTCGGCGGAATCTACTTGCTAAGTCTGTTCTTTTGCTAATTTTTACTAAATTTGAATCGTTATTAAGGAAGGTATGATTGAAAAGCACTGTTTATACTTAGTTGGACCATCTTGTATGTACAGCAGGCTGATGTCCAAAATAAATTCCTCCTTAGAGCCACATATTATAACACGATTTGTGGATAGAATGGCATTGCCCACGACCTGCGGAGTGGCCATGAGCCAAACTCAAAGAGACAATGAGCTGTTTTGGCTCCAACATCGCCACAAACGAATCGTGAGAGGCTTTGACACCAAATTTTATTCGCAGCCGTGGCATGGTTGGGTTCTCGAGAAAGGCAAACACGTTTGCGGAGCGACTCTTATCACATTGCAACCAAACGATAAATACACCAAGTGGGCTATTAGCGCAGCTCATTGCTATGTTGAGCTGAGAGGAAATCGAAAAATGTAAGGTTTAAGGGTAAATTCTGTGTTTTTTGTTTGCTGTCAATTTAAATAATAATTTTGAAAAATTATATTCAATTTTTTGTTATTGTTATTTGTACTTAGACACTGAATAAAAGCGTCTTATTGCAGAGCACCAAAGCTAAAAGATTACGAATTCATTTTCGGTATTCAAGACTCGAGGGTATTCACTCCTCACATAATTATGAGAAAAACAAAGAAAATATTGTGGCCTGCAAAATATGGTGACAGACCGGAAATAAACGACATAGCTTTGATAGAATTTACGGAAGAAATAACATTCAGCATGTACGTCATGCCAATATGCTTACCACAAGCTGGACCGAATTATGACGAATTCTTAGACTCAGCAGCATGTTACATTTGTGGATACGGGTTCACAAAAGGTCAGGTTAGAACTTCGCACAGTCTGATACCGTTTCATTTAGGCACTTAAGGGGACATAGAAAAACACTTTTTTATTGTCAATACTATTAATTAATATGCCAACCCTCCAATTTTTCAAAGCAATGCTGATTACTGTTCAAAAATTATATTAATATGTTTATTTTAGCGTTAGAGCCGTCATGTTCATACACTTTTTTAATAGAACTAAAGACATTTTTGTGGTCCATGTAGATTTTCAGAATCCTGCTACTAAAGTTAATGTCTTTTATCTAGCAGACTGCAGCGTACGTATACTCTAAAAATAAAAAATAAATTCAAGGCACATTTAGGTGTCTTGTACACAAAAAGTAATACTCCCCGTAGACCAATACTGGAATTCCGTTTTTACAATTTTTTTGCCAATGTTTCATGCCAAAGGATGATGCTTGGCGAGAATCCTTTACAAATATGTTTTGCCAATGCATTAAATCATTGTGTTTTCTTTATCTTCGAAGCTGTCCTGACATGAAGAACACTTGTAATATATGATGTAAAGAATCCTTTAAAATCCGACAATTAACTGAAAGTTTAGTCGAAAAACTGCTAAAAACTGATGGTAGACGCACACACTAAAATTTTTAGTCATTTTTTACTGAGCGCTATCCATTGACATCAAGAAATTGGGAGAAAATTGAAAAATTGAACAATTAATACTAGGGTATCATTTGGATTTAAGGGATATGGTTTAGTCAGACCCTCACTTCGTGATGTGTCCAATACTTATATTTAATCAGCTTTAATTTTAAGATCGCTTCCCTTTTACCACCGAGGAGCAGTCTGATGCGCCCAACAGATTGCAGTGCATTACATCGGTAGCAAGACGGCAATATAATTCTGATTTAATAATACGCGAAACGTCGAATAAAATTGACTATAAAGGTTTCAGCTCGGTAAACATCATTTGTACAGGGTGGCCAAAAAATAAGGGTAGCTTCCAAATATTTTAATCATAAGTATAGCTGCATTAAATATTGCGTAAACATTTTTTGAAAGCATAAATATGAGGCAATATTATTGTAAAGTTTCGTCGAGTTACCTTCAAGATTCAGTTTTTATTTACACTAATGTAGACAAAATTTTTTTAGTAAATTCCAACAAGAAAAGCTTGATAGCTTGCCTCAAAAGAATACATAAACGCTTATTATTTTAATTTAGGGCAACACAATTTGTATCATTTAAACAAAAAGTATTTAAATCACAAGGTCTTTCAAAAATGGTTTCTGACTGCTAGAATTCCTATAATGCGACGCAATTTTGTAAACTTAGTTTTTTATTAAATTTAAAGACAACTAAAGTGTAATATGACGAAAAACTCATAAAACTGAAATGAAACGAACAAAAAATCGGCAACACTGCTGCTAAGAACGTCAAACAATAGGTTAAAGGCAGTTTAATAGCCG
Organism: Mermis nigrescens; assembly: GCA_036768485.1. Taxonomy (NCBI): domain Eukaryota; kingdom Metazoa; phylum Nematoda; class Enoplea; order Mermithida; family Mermithidae; genus Mermis; species Mermis nigrescens. The sequence goes on along the minus strand of JAVLUZ010000167.1, from coordinate 863,965 downwards.
TGCTACAAAAAATCATATTGACGTCTAAAACGTTTCCAAATTAATACTCCTAATTACTTAGTTTTTGTAATTTTCTAAAAAACTGATCTTCACAGAACTGTAAACCAAAACATAAAGTGTCAAAATAACTTAATGAAACTTCACCATTATGTCGCCCTATATTTGTGCTTTAAAAAAGCTCAAGATTCTGCAATGTGTCAAACGTAGCTATACTTATGATAAAACTTTCGGTAGGTACCCTTTTTCATTGAGCCACATTGGTATATACTCGTACATCTAGAGGCTTCAACATTTTGCATAAGGTTGTCGGTCATTTTTGAAAGGTAAAAAGAGTGGTTCGATGCACTTACAGGTTTCAAAATCAAAAAAAAGCGGTAGAGATAAGTGGAGGGGCAAAAACGCTATTTTTCAGCGTTTTTCTCGAGCTCTATCCGTAGACAACACAAAACTATAGTCTGTTTCATTTATTCAAGAGCTTTTTAGTCAATTCGGGCTACAGTAAGCTGAACAAGACAAATTACTGTACTTCGGCAGATCAGCTCAGTGAGGGCGAGTGGCTAGAATTCTTCCATTTTTAATGCACTAATACGCCCAAATAAATTTGATTTAGGCATTTAATCAGTGCTGTGACATAGTACAGTAAGTGCGCTAAACAAAAAGCTATCGGCTGGAATCGAACCCGGGATGCTTCGACTACAAGCAAGAGAATTTATCTCTGAGCTGTGCGGGAGTTCGCAGCGTTTCTTAACATCTTAGTCGATTGTGTTTAAAGTGTCGACTCAGGATAAGATGAATGAGCGATTTTTATGAGGTAAGTTAACTGATCTGCTGGAAGACGAGAATGAATTATGCCGCAAAAATGTTATTGAAAAACCCTTCTTTGCTACGTTGCTAAAGTGAGATCCAGCGACTTACAGTAAATAAGAAATAAAGGGTTACTGTAACCTCCGAAAACATTTACTGAAAAAGCTTTCGGATTAATGAAACGGACTATAGATGAGAGACGAAGAAATTGAAAAAATATCGAATCTGAAATTTTTAAGGATTCAAGAGAGCCGGTTCTCCTGATACGTCCATCTCCGACTTTCTCTGCCCTCGTAAATACATTTGTGGTCGTAAATTTCAGGGGGATTCTGGCGGCGGATACGTGTGCAAGGAATATGAACAGAGTTCATTCATACTGATGGGCGTACTCAATGGTCGACATGTCTACAAGTACAATTTCTACGAATACTCTCGACCAGTATACTATTATTATTCGTACTCAGCATTTCTACCAGAATATATAGATTGGGTGAATAGAAAAATTGATGGTATTGTTGATGATGGTGGATTGATTACTACTTGTACTAAGTGTTGGCAGTAAAATTATAATATTAACTAGCTAACCACTAAATGCTGCTGACTTTCATATTTTTATATATAAATGTAGGTTTCTCAGGAGATTTGAGGAAATGCATTTATCTCTAAGGAGTGTCTAAGTACTTCCTCGCGATGGGCAATGATCCAGCTAAATGTTGCTGACTCCTAAATTTTAATTTTTTTCTTAAAAGCTGAGTAGCTAAATTAGCAGTTCTAATCGCATTTTGCGAAGGACTATATTTGGCTCATCCGTATTTATTTCTGAAGCGCGTACGTAATACCTGATTGACATGTTTGACACATATTTCACTTAATGTGAATAATTTCACATTCTAAAATTCTAAAAAGATAGTTTTCAGTTTTTGTCTGAACCGTTGAAGAACGGCACGTGCACTATTCGTTTTCGAATAAAAAATTTAGAACAACTAGGTCAAGTTGCTAAAAATCACATATGCTTGTTTCAGATGCGTGGGCATAGAGCGTCCGATCACAGTGTAAAACTTAGTTTGCACGTCTCTCCAAAAAAATTTGACGTTTCCTTCGCGAAATTTGGCAGTTATTGACTGCTCACGTTATTACTCCTTCCTGAATTCTTTTGTTGCACATGCATGCATAGATATTCTCAGGTTATCAGGAGAAATCAGCAACATACATTGTAGAGCCAACAATCACTCTAACAATCAATATGAAATTCTCAAATTTTATATTTTAATAATCAGATCCTGAGGATTCTACTGAATTAAAGTCTAGATTGGGAATCGCTCACATGTCAATCTCTGCCTTGTTCTCACCCTTTTCTGGATGTTTAAATCACGGAATGTTTCAAACAAATTTAGTATATTTATGCTTTTGATTCGCTGTTACTTATAATAAATAAATAAAATAGGATGGGAAATTAGCAGAAATTGAATGATATCAAATACCTACGTTATGTAGAGCTGCAGATCTAAGGCAAGCGCACTATTGAGATTTTCATTCTTAAAATTAACTCATCAACCACGTGACGGATTTCACTAACAAAGAGTGTTTTGATTGATAATCTCGGAAGTAAAAAATTGTATAAAAAATAAAAATTGTAACATAAAAGTTGTCCTAAATTAAAAATTATCCTAAAATCTACAGGCTATGCCCTAGAAACTATTCAAACTCTGACAATTTCAGCTCAGCACGCACATTACGTTTTGAATTTCGAGAGGCAAAATAGTTAGATATTTTCTAGATTTAAAAGTTGCCCATTTCTGTTTTACGAGTATTCTGTTCTTTGATACTTCTTCCTGCAAGTATAATTCAACTTTTCGAATATAACTCCCCTGCAAACTATATATTTTAACGCTTGTACGTTTCATATTATTCAATCTTTTAGCAAATTTCGAGAACTGATAAAAAGCACTTGTGAATCATAGCCTAATTGTCTGATTAAAAAACTAATTCGCATTTTTCTGATTTGAGTCATCATGAAGACAGGCAGGCAACCACTTTTCCATCTTAGCATTATCGCGATAAATTTGGAAATATAATACTAACCTTTTATGAATATGCCACTTGGCCAAAGTGCAGAATAAAAGTCCCACCAGGAATTGCTAAAAAATTACTTTAGGAAGCTCGAATTTTTTTAAAAAACTTGCAAAAGAGGCGCGGAAAAATAATGCTTAAGAATAGACAGTTTTATCATTTATTCTGTAAGTGGCTTTAATTTTTCATTTTTGAGTTGCTTAGTCCGATATTACTCGTGCTTAGGTCAATATATAGCTGCTTAGGTCGACTTAGTTTTATTTTGTGTGCAATTAGGTTTTGAAATGAGAAGTAAATGTTATCATCTTACGTGGGAAGCATAAAATTATAGGGCTGAATTTTGTTTCAAAGGATGAAAATAAATGCTTCTAAAAGGGGTGATATGGCGAAAAACACCATTTTTCAGATTTTCTAACCGAGCACTATCCATTGGCATCGAAAAAATTGCGAAAAAAACAAAAAAAATTTAAAAATTGAATTCTGACGGGTATTTCAGTTTCTCGGAGGGTGCATACCCCCAAACCCCCCACGCCCGGGTGTGGTTATTATCATATGAGACAACAGAAACTCTCAAAAATTCAAAATTAAGTATTAGACTATAGTCTCTTCCATTCAAAACGGCCCATTTTCGCTTTATGGCTTTTTACCGTGACGAAATACTATACGACTAATGTTGTTGCGGCAGTTTGTCGGATGCACTATATGTTGAGCGAAGCACATTAAACATCAATAAGAAGAGTTTAAAGAAACTAGCCGCCACGAGAGCATAAATGAAGAGCAATTTTCGCACTAAAAAAAACTAATACAGTAATAGGACTTTAGCGAAAATTAGAAGTCTGGAATGGAACAGACTGTAGCAAAGGGTGCTGCCTGTTTTGCTGGGTCGATCTTTTTTGCAAATAGGTCGCTTCGCTCTTCATTTTCAAAAATAAATATCATAGGCAGCGCGTTAGCGCGTACCTATAATATACTTGGGTACCCCTAACACCTGTGCACCCCCTACAGCTATAACTGGACACATCTAGAAGGTGCGGTTTTTTCAAAAGATAGATAATAAAAAAATTTGCTGCCCGTGTTTTTTTGTTTTTCTTGAAACTCAAAACTGGCTGTGTAAAGAAGGATAAAATTTTTTGTGTAACGTATAACATAGGATAAATTTTCGGAGGTTTTTAAGCCGGCATGTGGACAACTCAGTACTGACTTCTCAAATAAATTAAGGGCACAGATTTGTAGAGGAAGGGATGCTCCAAATCAATTCTATTTGTTTGTTTAAATTCGCATTAGTTCTCGAATGGAGTGTAAAGAGTGCGAAAATCTGGGGGTGAAAAAGCACATTTTGGTCGAGTTTTCAACTTGTTTATGTCTGATACTAACTCCGTTTATGAGTTTTTAAAAATGTTTTCCAACAGAAATGTAGAGCGGATCAAGGGCTACAATCTACTTACAAGCAGACTTTCCTACGCTCAATAGGGAGTTAGGTCCTGGGGTTTAAAGTTTACACTTTAGTCGATGGTGTAAAAAAGATTTTAATTAAGAATTCTCTGTTAGCTTTTTCCGCTTATGAGTCGGGCCAAAATGAGTATAACAGTAATCAAGCAGCGTCTAGGGGCTACACGTCGCAGCAAACCGCGTTCCAAAAACGCAATATTGAGTTATTTATGGGGGTGTAAAGTTCAAAATCAGACGTGAAAAATGGGCGAAAAAACACGTTTTTTCCCAATTTTGATTGGTAAATCATATCAAATAATTTTTGCAACAGAATTTTTGCCCATAGAAACGTACTACGACTCAAAAGCTACAAACTGTACCAAACCGAATTTCTTTACACTCAATGGGGAATACGGTACTGATTTTTAAAGTTTACAATGTTCTGAATGATGGAAAATATGTCTGTCAGGACGTCAGGGAACCAGGTAGCATTGTTACGTAAATCAACAATTTATGATTTAAATTTTATTGTTGAAATTAATTACTTACAGACAAATGAAGAATAAGCGATTAAGTCCGTATATTTTCGTCGAATAGCCATGCTGGCTGTGGAATACCAATTAAATATGGAAAAAATAGAATTGGAGGAAACTCTCGTTCGAGACACAAAATACGGCTCAGGCAAAAACGGGCGTAAAGAACTAAGCAGTTTTACTGTTTAATCCGCTTTTTTATAGCTTTTCGGGAGTCATGCAGTCTGGCGAGTAAAAGCGAATTGAGCGAAAGCTTAATCCTGGCGGGTCTAAGTAAAGCAACTCTGCTTAATTTAGTTTTCTATATATTTTGCATGGGGTTCGCACACATTTAATACTTGTTGTTTTGAATCAAACTTCGTCCTTTTGACCCCTTTTAACCTCCCGCTTCTGCCATACTTTCTATTCCGTTTTTGGTCTCACCGCTTTTTGTATCAACTTCATTGTAAAGCGTATCACTGTGTTTAAAGGATTTGCGCGTTGCTGCGTGCTATTTCCACCTATTCCTCAGTGGATCGCTTATGCTAATTGATACATTATTTTATAACAGTTCTGTTTATTGCTTGGATTTAGATTAAACTTACTCTTGGATTCCCAGCCAATCTAACATCTAATCCGCTCTCCGTCATCATCATGTCTATAACTCACCTACAGTAGTTTATACGCCTTCTTCATCTTACCATTCTTCACATGCGCACTGCCAAGCCAAGCTATTCAACGAACACGATATAATATACAGTATAGCATGCATTTAGACTCAAAGTTGATAACGTTACGGTAATAATTTACACTTCTAAATCAGCGCGTTGAATTACGAAATTAAATGATTTTTAAAATTTAATAAAGGAATTATACGTACAAAAAGTCGTTTGCACTGACACTTCCTTCTTAGCTTCGATCGTCCTCGATCGAAATTGCATAGGGTCTCAATCGTAAGTAATAATCATGCCTTGGTAGGTTATCAGCTTGTTTCTTTTTCTTTACACGGCTTCTAATTCTCCTTTTCCGTCAATTTTTCTATCGATGTTTTTGTTTGACCTTTGAATTTTGTTGTCCTGTTTGTGGATTGACGTTAGCAAACTTTCCATTGATCGCTGTCTATACCGTTTTGTTCAATTAACGCGAACTGTTTGTGGTTGTCTTTTGCCTACGTCTATGATTAAGTTCGGATATTGTACCCTTATTATACGATATGGTCCAGTATAAACTGACATAAGTTTCTTGAGAACTCCCTTCTTAATACCTTCGTTTTCTAAAAGGATTTGATCTCCCAATTCATATCTTATGTCTTTAGCTTTCATGTTATAAAACTTCTTATAGCTTTCCTGAGCTTTTCGATTTGCTTCTGAACTTTAGTCAGAGCTTCCGAAAAATGCTGTTTAACTTCTTCTTTCGTAAGTTTTGATGTCTAACAGATAAAACGGGCGATTATAATTTAAAACCGCATCTATCGGCAACTGGGGTATCTTCCATACATTAAAAAGAAAGGACTAAACCCTGTACTTTCGTTATCATGGATATTAGTAGCGAAGATTGCATACGGAAGATGCTCATCCCAGTCTAATTCGTTTTTATCGATATACATCCGAATTCTCGTTATTAAAGTTTGTTTGATTTGCTCTTTCTACCTCACTATTTGCTATCGGGTGGTAAGATGTAGTGTAAAGTTGTCGTGTCTTGAATAATTTAGTTGTCTCTCTCATTAGTTCTGAAGTAAAATCTGTTCCTCTATCTGATTGTAGTATTTCCGGTGCCCTATGTCTACAAACAATTTGAGTTACAAAAAAGTTTGGCAATAGTTTGGGCAGTTATGCCTTTAGTTGCAAAAAGCTTCTATGTATTTGGTAAAATAATCTATAAAGACAACAATAAATCTGTTTCCTGATTCAGTAAGGTTCAGAGGTCCCACACAGTCTACAGCTATTCTTTCAAATGGTCCTCTAGCAGAAATAGGGTAGAGGCCTGCTACAACTTTTTTACGAGTAGGTTTATTTCTTTGACACATATCGCACGTATTGCAGTATTCAGTGACGTCCTTGTTCATACCTTTCCAGTAATATTTTCTTGCAATCAGTTTCATTGTTTTTCGGGCTCCAAATTACCCGCTAACTCGTCATCATGATTTGCATGAATTATGAGTTTTTTCAATACGGTAGGTACTACTATTTTCTGTATATTGTCAGCAATTTTGGATAACACGTCATTCTGCACAATGAATCCTTCAGTGGGGGAGTTCGAAAGAAATAAGCGCTCCAACTCTGAATCTTGTTTTTGCAATGGGCGTATTCCTAATTAAAAATTAGTTTTCTTAACTGAATCTGCTCCATCTAAAATAGTTTATGCTAAAACGCAGATCGTCATTCGAGCTCTCTGCGGTCGAATTTTCATCAGTTTCTTGAATATTTTTAAGCTCATTCTCGTCGATATCGAAAAATTTTTCTTCTTTCGAATTCGGAAGTCTAGACAGAGAGTCAGCATTTTGATTTTTTAATCCTTTTCTCGCTTTAACACATATTTTGGTACCTGCTAGGGCTAAACCCCAGCTAGCAATTCTAGAGAAAGAATTAATTTTCTCTAAAATCGATTTTACAGCTATGTGGTCTGTCTCTATTGTGACTTCATGTTGATATAGATAAGGACGAAAATGCTTAACAAATTCTATCACTGCAAGAGTTTCGAGTTCAGTCACTGCATAATTCTTTTCTGCATTCCTCAAACTACGACTAGCAAAAGCTATAGGATGCTTTAAGTTATCATCCTGAATTTGAGAAAGAACTGCTCCTATTCCCAAATAAGAAGCGTCTGTTTGTAAAATGAATAGTCTCGTAAAATCTGGGTGACTAAGAATTGGTGCTTGAGTCAATTTTTCCTTTAGTTTTTCAAATGCCTCTTCTTGTTCGGCTTTCCAAGCAAAACTGCATCCTTTTCTCAGCAATTTATTTAGAGGTTCGGCGATTTGAGAACAGTCTGGAATAAATTTTCGATAGTAGGAGATTAAACCTAGGAAAGATTTAATTTCTCTGGAGTTAGTGGGCCGTGGCATTGTCTTAATAGCTTCAATCTTTTTTGGATCAGGAAGAATTCCGTTTTTAGAAACAACATATCCCATGAATACAGTTTCTTCATGCGAAAATTTGCATTTTGACAGTTTTAGCTTCATGTTAGCTTTGTTCAACCGTTCTAACAGTTTCTAGTCGTTTCATCATCTCGTCGTGGTTTGGTGCAAAAACTAGTATGTCGTCTAAATAATCTAAACAAATTTTCCATTACAGGCCCGATAAGATGATATCCATGAGACCTCTAAATGATGCAGGCGCATTACATAAACCAAAAGGAAGAAAATTGAATTCGTAGAGACCGATCGGACAATTGAAGGCGGTCTTCTCTTTGTCTTCCTCTTCAATTGGTATAGCATGATAAGCATTCGCCTGATCTAAAGTTGTAAAATATTTCAAGCCTTTTAGAGTATCTAAAATATCGTCTATGCGTGGCAAGGGATAAACGTTTTTCTCGGTAACGTCATTAATAGCGCGAAAATCTATACACATTCTGTGTTTAACATCTTTCTTTCTCACTAGGACAACATTGGTGGACCAGCGAGATATGCTTGGTCTAATAATTCCTTTATTTTCAAGCATTTTCACCTCTTGAACGATAATTTCTATTTCTCCAGGCGAGGTTCTAAATGGGTGTTTTCTGATAGGTAGATTTTCTCCCGTATTAATTTCATGAATCGTTAAGTCGGTATGTCCACAGTCATTGTCATCAAGTGCATACGGATTAGGAAATTTCGCTGAAAGATCCAAAATTTCTTCTCTTTCATTTTCGCTTAGAGAAGGGAAATACTCGTATTTTCTTCGATCCATTGCTTTATGTCCTGGTTATGGTTAATATAGTTTCGTACGTCAGTTCTTTCTGTATATTGATTTGTCATATTATTTTCTGTAATATGCAAGTTAACTGTACCTATTTTTGCGTTAGAATATAGATTTACGCGATGTGCCTGCATATTTAATATTTGTAGAGGAATCGTATTATTCTCTTGCACCATACATACACAGTGTGCTAGATAAACATTATCATCGATGTTTAAGTATTTAGGTGTAAACAGAACATGATCCCCAGGGCGGTAACTATTAGATACTCTACCATGGATTAGTTATCTTGCCTGTATGCATTCATCGTCGTTTATTATTACTGTGCTCCGGTTCTCAGGCGGGTTGTATATCGTTCCTTCTGCTTTTAAGCACATTTCTCGAAATTTTATCGTAGAATTTTCCATGTCTAACTCGATCTTTTTGAATCTAGACAGAAAGTTTAAGCCCAAAATTAATCCTCCAGAACACTGTTCTTGAATATGCATTAAAATTGTTTTATTTATGTCACCAGTGCTTACTGTTATTACTGCTGAGCCTAAAATTTCGATTTTGGTTTCAGTAGCAGCAAATAGGAGAAATTGAGCTTTCATGAATCTGAATATAAGGTAACTGTCTTGCTACTCCTAAGTCTAGAAGGGAATAAACAGCACCGGAGTCTACAAGTGCAGATACCTGAATACACTGATCTATAATTACAGTAATGTGCGGTATTCTTTTATCATCCGCATCTTGTCTTACAGTACATATACTTGTTGACACTTTGCCCTTATTGCCGGACTTAATATTGACTTTAACAGCTCTTATTCCGCTGAGAGTCATTCTCTTGCCATACTTAAGACGTTTAGCAACCGTATCTGTCAATGATTTGTGTTTTCTTTTGTGAGATTCCGGGGGTTGAACACGAGCATAAGTGGGGAAGAATGTATTTCGCATTATGTATAAGTAAGCAAAATAAGCGATTATCATACAAATGATCGCTATTAAAAGCAAGTTGAATACTAGTTGCATTGGGCCTTTTAACAATGCATTAAAATTCGTCGAAAAACTATTTTGCGTATTTGTCATAAGTTTCTCAACAGCTTTTTCAGTCCCATCGATAGTTGTTTTAACACCTGTCCCAGTTCCAGTCAATACTTCTTTGACAACGCTAGGTTCCAAGGCTAGTTGGGACGTATAATCCAAAAGTCTATGTAAAGTTCTTTCCAATTTTTCTGTTTTATGCAAATAATTCCGAAATAAGCCAAAAGTGGGCTCTCCTGCCGCTAGCTGGTCATAAAAAACTGGGGGAGTATTAAATTAGAAAAAAGTAAGATTTTCCTTCCATTTTAGCTCTAAAGGCACTTTTGAAACGTGAACAAGGCCATTTTCAGTAATCCATTTGTCTCCAAATCGAAATATCTCTATCTTTTTATGTAGACTATTTACTGTTTTGGAAAAATGCACGAGATCTTTGCCCCCAGGTAGGACGAACCAAATTACTCCCTCATATTCAACTGGCATATACTTATAACAGGTGTTATTTATTTTATGATCCGCATATATTTTAGTAACATTCACCTTCTTACATCCCCAAAGTGTTAAGATTTCCCCCGTAAATTCACCAACTATATCTCTTCTTTGGAAGAAAGCACGAGCACCTATGGTTGGGTCTTAGTATAAAAGCTGCCAAATGATATCAATATTTCTTTGGAACTGTCGACAAAGTTCAGACCGAATTCAGCGAAATCTTGAAGAATTCGAATTTCGAGGTAATTCAGTTTCAAATTCACGGGATCTGGTGGTAATTATCCGTTTTTAAGAATTTTGGGTGACGCAAGTTTAATTTCAGGCCGGGATGTCCACTCCTGATTGGAACTGAAACCCACCAAAATTTCTTGCTCTGTCATATATGCATTTGAAATTTCAGCACATTTAGTATATTTTTCTTTTAGCGTAAGAGCTGCTTGAAGCTCATCCACTGCAACGCATTTTCTCGCTGAGTAAGGCGGAAAACGTACCTCAGGGAACAAACGGACTTATTTCTTTAAACAAATCCCCATGCTAAAGAAACGTATATTCAGAGGTTTTACACCTCCCATATGTGGGTCGACAGAGACTGACATCTCCTAGATCCGAGAGAGCAATCTGCCCATCCCAGGTAGCTACTTGTCCCTGTTCTATTACAAAATTAGTGATCAAAGAACAAACATCTCGGCAACAATCAGAATACTTTACTTCCAGTTTTAGATCCGCAATCAGAAAACCGCTTTTATCCTTTTTTAAATAATTTTCATCGAATTTTGAAGTTTGATAAGCATTTTTGCAAGCTTCAAAGGAAACTGAGCTCGCTTTTAGTTTCATCAAGGGTTGAACCCCATGATCCGAAAAATCCAGTATAGGTGCAGACAGTTTTTGAGATTTTCATACATTTTATGGCGAAAGAAGTGGCTGGTTCAAATCGTAGAACAAAAATCGTAACATTTTGTTCTTCTGGTTTAGACTATTTAGCCCCAGGTAAGGTACACTGGACTAAACGGGGTATGTCTACAGGATGACCACTCCGACTGGTACCACAAATTTGAAAATATCTATTTTGTGTTTTTACACATTGCAGAAAATTCATAATTAGCAACGTTGTAAAAATTAATTTAAGTAAAGCAATTTGTCGAAATTCTCGATTCGGGAATTTGATGGCTTCAATGGACGTAAGAAACCAAGTCAGGAAAAAATAATATAATTCAATTCAATTCAACGTCAACTCTATTCAAGAGGACCTACTCTATTTCAGAAGACTCAAGCAAAAATAAATAATAATCAATAAATTCAAACTTGGGCGATAAAAACTCCGGTATCTTTCCCCTCAAAGAATATCCGCAGTATCCCCAGAATAAAATCAGCAATAACTTCCTCCCAAAGTTAGTCCCAATGCCGTCGTGATTCAAAAAAATATTGATCCAAATCTCTGAAACTTCCAAATCGGTGTTGTTATATTATTATTATTATTATATAAACTTCCAAATATCTGAATCTGTTACTATTTTTCAGATCCTAAGAGGCAAAATCCTTTCCCGTTTTCAAATTCACAGCTGAAAATATCCGTTTTTCTGGTATTCACGATACGGAAATCCCACCGCTGCCACCAAATAAAACAGGACGTCGGGAATCAGGTAGCGTTGTTACTTAAATCAACAATATTTATGATATGAATTTTATTGCATTGAATAATTACTTACAGACAAATGAAGAATAAGCAATTAAGTCCGTAAATTTTCGTCCGATTAGCCGGGCTGTGCGGAATACCAATTAAATATGGAAGAAATATAGAATTGGAGAAGCTCTCGTTCGAGACACAGAATACGGTTTTGGCTTAAAAACGGGCATAAAGAACTGAGCAGTTTTACTGTTTAATCCGCTTTTTATAGCTTTTCGGGAGTCATGCAGTCTGGCGAGTAAAAGGAATTGAGCGAAAGCTTAATCCTGGCGGGTCTAAGTAAAGCAACTCTGCTTAATTTAGTTTTCGGTATATTTTGCATGGGGTTTGCACACATAAGAGTCAATTTCTGTAACGTTCACCCTGGCGGCGGACAGTCAAGAAATAACCTATCCTCATTTTAACGTATGTTTGTACAGTTTTTAATTCTAAGCAACATGGTGCGAAGCGTTTTGTACAAAAACCATTTTCCACTTGGAACATCAACCTCAAAGTTTGAAAAATGGACACTTTTTGTCAAAAAAGAGTAGATTTACTTTTATGACTATAATTTCTTAACGCAACTATCAGAGTCAATTTTTTTTTAAATAGAGACGAGATTTTTCTCTATGAGTCGCTGCTTTGATAAGTCCACAAAATTGACGGCTTTTAGGAATTAAGTAAGACTAAATATGAAAAAGTTTGACTTTGTTGCACTGAAAATTTCACATTTTGTACTATAACTCCTATACTAGATGCGAGTGATTCTCAAAATTTTGAGTATAATGTGGCATTTAGATGCGACATGTATGTGGCAAAAAATAAAAAAAATTAAAGAACCACTTTTTTGAGCAATGAGTCTTCATGCAAGTCAATTTATAATCCATGAATGAAATTGCTTCAAACCTGCACATCAGTATAAAACAGTGGGATTTCAGCGATCCACAGTCAGGAAAAGGCGATTGTGACAGAATGGCTGGTGCAATAAAGCGAAAAGTGAAGCTTTATATTGATGAGAATCACAAATTTTCTATTCAGCTGAATTTGTCCACTGTATCTCTGCCTATGATGGTATAAAAAGGAACATCAGTCTTATATGGATCACTAGCAAAATCTAAGTCAAATTTGGCACAGATACAGGGCATTAACTTTCTAAATAATTTCAAATTTGAGGATAGTCAAATCATAGCCTGAAATGCTTATAGCATTGGCTCAAGAATGCTAATTCCACGAAAGTTCCTGGAAAGGCAAGCATGAAAAATGTACATTTACCCCAATTTTAATTTACCACCAGAGTAGATTGCCGAGTCAGATTTCATTGTCCAATCTGTGGATACCTATACAAGACAAGAGAAGTCAGGAACTATCAACAAGAGCCAATTGTACTGACAATGCCCATGATACAGGTGCGAATCTTTTCTTGTGCCCTGTAAGCGGATGCTTGAAGTCTTATCCAAGCTTGCAAGAACTGGATGACCATCTAGATCTAGGATTCCATCAATATCAACCCGAGAGGCAAAACTTTACGTGATGCAGCAGTAACAACATATGTTAATATAATAGAGCAACGGCACTTGAAACCTAGGCTAGCTAGCTTAAATGGAGTTCTGCAAAATCAATGGCAAACATATTTCCAGTGACAATAATATTGATCATTTAGAAGCGGGATGGGCCTTACGGCGGCGCAGAATATGCAAAGCTTTTCTGAAAAGCAGCGCCGATTCCTCATCCAGAAATTTGACTATGGTGTGCAGAATCGCCAGAAATATGACCTGCAAGATGTGGCGAAAGAAACAGTTTAGCTCATCAGAATATCTTACATGGCAACAAATAGCAAATTTTTGGTCGCGTGAAGCCAGAAAACGAGAATCAGTGGGACAAGCGCAAGATGTGACTGATGAATGCCCAGAGGATGAATTCATGGTGAATGCTGCACGTGACTGTTTTGATGTTTGAATTTGTTGTAACAATTTGTCGCATGATATTAAGTCCTCATAGTCCATTCCTGATCCTAACTCAACTTTTATGGAATAGCTTTGAATGATCGCATCTATGTCCCAGTAATCCAAAGCAAGATTATATATGTACATTTCGTCACTGTTTGAGTAATCTTTCATATGAGTCCATAAGCTGAGTTCTCTACAGCCAAGCTTGCGTCTTTTGTACCTTCTCAATACAAAGTAGATATTGCTTCAAAAATGTTTACTTACCGTATGGCCCTTCTAAAAGCTTGAACTTAATCAACCTGCTATCTTCCTTTGCTTTAAGAAAATTTAATTTTAATTCTTCTTATGCAAAGAAACTGACATTAGCTATATGCTTACATTCACAACAAATCAATCCATACCTACATGGTGAGTAGGTAAACTACAGATGTAATTGGGGCAAAGTGAAATTCCATCAGAATTAATTATCTTCAGATATCGACAACTGAGCAAGCTAAAAAATAAGACACTTCTTGATAGTCATGCTTTCGAGAAATTGGGTGTTGTTCTCTTATCATGCGCTGAATATGGTGAGTGCGGTAAAATTGCGTTAATTTCCTAAAATGAATGATCCCCTAGAACATAAAAAGCTTTTTGAGTGCATCCAGTCATGTGTCATAGTAGTATTTACTTAATGATCCTGTTGCTCAAGAAGTGGTTTAGCAATATTTCTATTTTTTACCAATGGCACAAAAGGGCTTACAGTAACAGTGTGTTAAAATTTAAATAATGTCCCATGTCTAATGCAGGAGTTATAATTGGAAAAAGAAGAATTTTGTGTGCTGATAATCAGCCATTCCTACCTGACTTGCACGTCACGCTAAGGGCCACTCTTCAATCAGAAATTTGAAACTTTCAGTATTCTTTTGCCGATAAGATCATAAGACTAAGTTTAACAAAAATTTTGAGAGTTGGTCTTACACTTACTTATGAGATATAACGTCTAGAAGAAAAGTTTTGGGCAAGAACAATTGTGTAACTCACAATAAATGGTCTTGCATGAAGACTCATTGCTCAAAAAGTGGCCCTTTAATTTTTTTTTAATTTTTTGCCAAATATATGTCACATCTAAGTGGCATATCATACTAAAATTTTGGGAATCACCCGCATCTCGTATAGGAGTTATAGGACAAAATGTGAAATTTTTTAGTGCACATAGTCAAACTTTTTTATATTCAGTCTTACATAATTTCTCAACCCGTCAAACTTGTGTGACTTATCAAAGTGATGATTCAAAAGCCAAAATCTTGCTCTTTCATTTAAAAAAGTATTGACTCTAATATCTTGCGTTGTTAAGAAGTTATAGTCATAAAAGTAAATCTACTCTTTTTCGAAAAAAGTGTCGATTTTTCAAACTCTGAGGTTGATTGTTCAAGCGAAAAATGGTTTTTGTACAAAACGCTTTACACCATGTTGCTCAGAATAAAAAACTGTACAAGATACGTCAAAATGAGGACAGGTTATATTCTAACTGTCCGCCCTTACTACATCGCTATGTTGATTCTTACAGAAATTGACTCACTTGTTGTTTTGAATCAAACTTCGTCCTTTTGACCCCTTTTAAGCTCCCGCTTCTGCCATACTTTCTACTCCGTTTCTGGTCTCACCGCTTTTTGTATCAACTTCATTGTAAAGCGTATCACTGTGTTTAAAGGGATTTACGCATTCTGTGATGCTATTTCCACCTATTCCTCAGTGTATCGCTTTATGCTAATTGATACATTATTTTATAACAGTTCTGTTTAGTGCTCGGATTTAGATTGAACTTACTTTTGGATTCCCAGCCGTTTTGTCTGGCTTTCACTTCGCTCGAGTCAACTTTTTTGTTGTGTCTGAAATATAACACCTAATCCGCTCTCTGTCGTCATTGTGTGTGTCTATAACTCACCTACAGTAGTTTTACGCCTTCTTCATCGATTACCATTCTTTACATGCGCACTGCCAAGCCAAGCTATTCAACGAATGCGATATAATATACAGTACAGTATGCATTTAGACTCAAAGTTGAGAACGTTACGGTAATAATTTACACTTCTAAATTAGCGCGTTTCATTACCAAAATCAAATGAATAATAAAAATTAATATAGCAATTATATCGTACAAAAAGTCGTTTGCCATGACATGTCTTTGTTTGGGTTTTGTTCGCCGCTTTCTCGCTTTCAGAAGTCAGGATAGGTACAATAGAATAAAAAATAAAGTGCCTTATATGGTGTGTATGTCATAGCAAATTGCGTATGTCATAAATCCAATATTAAGCGAGTGTAAAGTCAAGAATGGGGTGCTTTATACAGGTTTCTGTCTTGTTCTTTTTCTGCCAGCTTCTTCGGTTATGAGTCAAGGACATGATTCTCAAGTCTGTAAATGAATCTGAAACCAAATTCGATACGCAATTTTGGCGCGTATGTTTACACTCAACAGTTCAGTAAAGTGGTTTAAACCAATGTTAATTTATCCTTACAACATTATGGAGACTTACTATTTTCATGAAAGTTGGTCGTAATATCGAAGCAATAATAAAATAACGATTCTGACTAAAATCCTCTTTACACTAGGTGTTAACATATCGTTTACACTACATATTAATCTTCATTTTAGAGCCTTGCGAAACCTAATTTTTTCCTTATGACTAGAAATTTTTAAGGAATCAAGTGTGAGAAGTCGGTTAGACACATTTTTTACACAACAGTGGTGTAAACTCTTTTACACCTTATGTTAATTTGTCATCAGACCATTATTGAGATGTGATGTCTTTATAAATGTGGATTGTAATAACCGCATAATATCAGATTTACGCATCCGACTAAAATCTTCTGTGCATTCTGTGTATGTAAGTAAACACTGCATATGAACTTTTTGACCTAGAGCCTTACAAAAACATAATATTTTTCTTAAATTCAAAAAAACAATAAAGCAAGTGTGAGATGCCAGTTGGGCGCGTTTGTTTACAATGACGCTTTTCAAAAAGTGGTCATATAACGATTAGAATAGTAGGTTTTGGCTTACTGTTGATGCTACAGTCTTATGTATTTCCATGTAATTCTGTGCATGAGAATTAATTTTCAGCTCATTATCAAGTGACCGCAGAAACGATTGAAAGATTTGCCTAGAGTAATATAGTTTTGAAAAGTAAACATTCATGTGTCATGTAATTGTTAAGTACAATATTTTGATTGTTGCTTCAGCTAGAAATCACTTCGGTTTTTTGAGTACAGTGATTCAAAAATTGTTATTCATGCATATTGCTCCGCATTCATAATGGTTTGCTTTAAAATTGTTATAAGTGTTGGTTACATTATCATACACATGTAAATTTATCATAAATGCTTTGATCCGCAGGTAATTGATTTGTCGTTCTTTGACTTGTTGAATAAGCTCAATTACTTGTACGTAGTGTTAATGCGGGTATTGATATGGTGAGTTGAAGCGAATGCGAATGCAAGTATAAATTGCTAAGATGGAAGCAGTACCTAATGACATTGGCTACAACACTGACAAAGATAGGAATAACTACTATATTTCGCTAACAAAAAGTTGGGTACTAGCAAGAAAAAATGCTCGAGGGAACAAAAAAGGTAGAATATACTTGGAACAAAGAATTATCAAGGACGTAAAAGGAGGGGACTAGAAAAATCTCCTATCTACAAATGTCACAAAATTTGCTAAAACTCAGAAATTTCCTAAACAAAGAAAAAATGAAAGTAAGTAAATCAAAGAAAAAACCTACCTGTGCTTAAAACTGCAAGATCTGCTAAAAAAATCAGACTTTTCTAAGCAACGCAAAAATCGAAGTATATTCTGCGGCCTCTGAAAAAAATAGGTGAACCTTCTCATATTGTCCACCATACAGTGGGCAGTTCCAAAATTCTGTGGGGGTTTTCAAATTGGAATATTGGCCTTAAAAATAGTGCTATGGCGAAGAAAAACTCCATTTTTGAACGTTTCTTGTCGAGCTCTATCTATTGGTACCTACCAAAAAAACCAAAAGAGCAGAAAGATTCAAAAAATTGAATTCTGGAGAGTGTTGTTGGGTATTTGCGTTTTCTTGTTGGGTATTTTGCCTTGGGGTGCATACTCCCCAAACCACCTGACGTCTAGGTAAGGTGTCCAATACTTAATATAAAGCTTATAAAATAAATCTCAAATCTGCGTTTTTGCTAATCACTCGCAACGTTAATTTGTTCGATATTGTGGCTAGATAAATATTACAAAAAGTTATATCCTGTGATTCTTTGCGATACCGCAACAAAAGACTGTGATTTCTATATAATGCATGCGTCCATTCAGTACTCTTCTGTCGTTTAATCCCACCAGACCACCCGGATTTATATTCCTGCCTACATGTAAACTGATAATCATTAGGCATGAGAGGTTAGGGAGTATTCACCAGTGTTCAATCAGAAACGTCGAAAATTGCCATTTTTCCAACATACCACTAATTACTATTTTTTGACCCAGAAAAATATTGCAAGCATGGCGCTGCTCAGCTATGGCGATATCTGCTTTTGCAGAGTGAGTGGTTCAGTTATCTAACCCAATGTTTTATCTTTGTTCGACTGGATGCTGCTTTCTTCTGCAGGCCGCTTTTCTTTGATTTACTTACTTTCATTTTTTCTTTGTTTAGGAAATTTCTGAGTTTTAACAAATTTTGTGACATTTGTAGATAGGAGCTTTTTATAGTCCCCTCCTTTTACGCCCTTGATAATTCCTTTGTTCGAAGTATATTCTTCCTTTTTTGTTCCATCGGAGCATTTTTTCTTGCTAGTGCAGATATCATGATGACCAAGTTACCAACATGTATCTATTTTAAATCGCCACATTCAGTAAAATTTACGATTTCAGCTCAGCATACTTCTTTCATCACTTTGCAATGAATCGCATGATTACGCTCATTTCATTAAAGTCACTTGCTACATTTTACGGCTCGTTTGACCATTATAGGGCATTGCAAATAGCACAAAAGAGTAAAATAAAGTTTATTTGCATTGTAAATAGACATAAAATTTAGCGTCAGAAATAAAAAATTCCGAAATCGTATCATCACTTTCGAAAACCGAGTGGTGGTTACTGCTTTCAAGTGAATTGCATTGCATGCACGTTAGTTTATACCAAGAGCATTAATAAGTTGATATATTTAATTTGACTTACTAGAGCTCGTCCTCACTGATCAGTCATATTTTTCTGAACCTTCTGTAATTTCTTGAAGCAGTTTTTGCTGTTTTAGGTACCCTTTAAACAATTTTGAGTTGCTGATTCGAAGTTAGAGGTCTAACACACCCCGGGAGCCATGTTTGGGGATAAACATCTAAGCTGTGATGCTGTGAAAGAGATAAAAACCCTAAATTGGGTATCATCAGAATTAATTCGTTAATTTTCTTAAAATTCTACTGTGAGGTAAACCATCACCAAGAAATATGAGAAATTTGATTAAAATTCGACTTTTGCCGTATGAGACATTCAACAGAATACACTTTCAAACAGCGTTTTTCTTACGGTTTTTAATTATTTCATTAAAAGTTGGTCCAGACTGACGTAAAAACTTTTGCCCTGCGGCATGTATCCCTCCATAGGTGGGCAGCATCAACATTCTGGGGCTGCAAGATTTTTCAAAAGTCAAAAAATGCCTAAAAATGGTGTTATGGCGAAAAACACCATTTTTCAATGTTTCTCATCGAGCACTTTTCATTGGCATCAAAATATTGCGGAAAAAACAAAAAAATTCAGGAATTGAATTCTGGGGAGGGGTATTTTGGTTACTGGAGGGTGCATACCTAACCCCTCTAAAGTCAGAAAACTTTTGACCACCATACACCATTTTTGGCGAAAACTTGCGTTTTTTTGGGCGCGCAAGTTTGGTTTTTATTTCTAGGAAATGAAGACAAAATGCATAAAAGTGCAATAACTTTAGCAAAGATCAATTTTGAAAAACGTTTTTGACAACTTGACAGGAAAAATTAACATCAGCAGTAAAAGATTAATAAAAAAATCAATTGGCTAACTTTTGATCAGTACACTGGTTGCGTTGTAAACTCAAACAGAACATGTAGGAAAATATTGGATTCAGGATGCAATCTGATAATCAGACATGGACGTACATTCAAGAGAAACAGGGACTGCCAAATTCAGATTCTACACTTCTTTTCACAAACCCAGCAGATCAGCTGCAATCCAATATTTTATCACACCAATCGATATCCTAGCAATCCAAAAATGATTCTGGTGACAGCAGATGTTGCTGAACAAAGTAAAGCAGTGGATCAAAAATCAGAACGCCCTAGATTGGGAGATGCATTAAATACTTGAATGACAATAATTCATCATCGAGGCTTGAAGATGATAAAATATAACCAAATTCTGAACAAATTTAGTCGATTGCTGGAAGAGCAAAAGCATACAAGTAACTATCTCTTGGTCCACAAAAATCAATAGGAAACAAAGAAATTACAGCTGGTATACGAAAAACCTTACAGCCAAATGCGAAACGGCTATTACAGCATATTAATGACAATCCTAATATAGACATTGAATCATGAGGTGAGATTGTAATTGATGGGCTGAAAAATTTCTGGTACTAATATTGTTGGTTTAGTCACATTGTTTTCACTTTAAACTGATAAATTATTGTTCATAGGCTCATAGTTGTGCGCAAAGTGCGTAAATTATAACGAATTTGTGCTTATTAGATTCAGCGTTGTATGACCTATCAGATGATATCTTATTCCTCATATTATATAAAAAAGAACTCAATTTACATGCAGAAAACTGAGAGAAATTTGTAAAAAGTCAAAAACCATTGAAGATTTCCACCTCTAGATTAGAGGTTTTTTGAGATTGCAGAAAGAACCACATACTGTTATAACTAAAATTTATACTTTTTGGATAGTACTCTTTAAAACGCAACTATTTTGCTAGGTTTCACGCTCTTATCTTAAAAACTCGTAAAGTTATTAACGTTTGAAGGCCCAAATTTGCATGTTTTTTAGGTGTATACTGTAGAAATCCGGTTTTTCAAACATTACTTTTGACAGTTCGTACAAAATTAGTCGGTTTATAGCAAAATAGTTAGATAATTTTGTGCTCTTTCATTTGAGCTATTGCTCATCTTCCAATTCTTCTTGGTTTAAGCTGCAATCTCATTACAAAATTCAGGAAATTTTCAACTTGCGAATCAGAAATCAATCTTCATTGTACAGTGTAAACAACGTGGTACATGACTTCACACGTGATTGTAAAACAGTACCTGCTTAAATTGGTGCAAAAGAGTTGGCTAGAGTCCTTAGGCGTTCAAACGCCCCACTTGGGAGTATAACTAATAAGAAACGTAAGAGCAGAGTTGCCTGTGAATGCGACTTTTCCTAGAATGAATAATATCTATTAATAGATAAATTTTGTAGAAATAGAAAAACTAAAATGCATATTTAATTCAATCCTGGAAACAGTGGCGCTTTGGCCACAATATTATGCAGAACAGGCAGTACAAATAGGGTACGGCCTAGAAGGGTAGAGGTGTACCATACCAGCGAGGTGGCGGGTTAGGCATTTCTTCAAATTGTTATTTAGAATGGCTGTGCCCATGTTAAGATCATTTGGGAAAAGTGCATTAGCAGCAGGAGCTAATATTGCATCTCATGTTGCACAAGGGAAACCATTATTTTAGTCTGCCAAAGAACATTCCAAGCATGAGGCGGCACAATTTTCAGATGAGGCATCAATCGCTATGTCTGGGAAAGGTTTAGGCAAGCATCAAAAGTCTATAAAATGAATAATGATGATGCATTTACTGAACTAATTCAAAAAATGGCTCTAATATACATGAAATTTAATTTAAGTACAAAAATCTAGAAGTGGATCTTTTCACAGTCCCTCCTACCTCCTATCCAAGTTGCTATGAAAAGAGGATTTTGGGATGAAGTACAGCCTATGCACTCTATAACAAATGAATGCCCATATGAATTAGGATCAAACCCGATCCTCACTATATGCAAATGAACAGGACTTATATATACATGGCACTACGGATTAAAAAGTCAATGCTCGCAACAGGAGCTGCAGTACCAAATTATGCACCAATCAATCTTATAGGCAAAACATTCTTCAAGCAAATCAAATGCTTTTTAGGCAGCCGATTAGTATTTGACAGCGTTGATTTATATGCCTAAATATCATACTTTAAGACATAATTAAATTATAATTGTGATGCGAAATAGTCTCATGTTCAGTCCGCACTATATTTTGCAAGAAGGTGGGGCTAATGTGGACACTGCAGATAATAAAGGCTTCAAAGAATGTGTGGAATTGTTCAAAGTGTCAAATATTGTGGAAGTATCTGTGCCTTTAAACATTGACATGTTCTCACCAGTCAGATATTTACTTAATTTCACAGATTTTTGCCTAGAATTACACAGAAACAACAATAATTTTGTCCTACAGTGCTTTGAAGATATTCCAAAAGATCTCAATGTTTTATTAATGGAATTGTTCATGCGGAAAGTAGAAGGTTTGGAAAGCGTGAGTTTAGCTCTGGAGCAAACATTGTTAGCATATACTGCTAAATATCCTATAAAACGGGTCATCATGACAAACATGCACGTGTCCAACCCTTCAAGAGAAAGGCCCAATTTTACATTGTTTACAGGCCTGCTGTCAAGACAACTGGTTTTTGCTTGTGTTCAAGGAGAGACACATTTTGAGGCAGCGTTTATGATGTAAGAGTAACATGTGGAGGGCAAACTCATTCCTGAAGGAATCATTCAAGCATGATCAGTTTATTCAGGCATTCAATCAGATGTATGATGCACTTGATATTGATCATGATAATTAAGGCAATTTCACTAGCCACAATGAGTTTAAGACAAGTCATTGCTTCTTTGTGTTTGACCCGATGCCAGATGCAGACAATAGTGGGCATTGGGATCTAGTGCGTGAAGGACAAGTATAAATGTCAAATTTGCGGATGATTCACTAGAGTCAGGAGTATAAATTATTATATATGCTGAATTTTATAGTTTGATTATGATTGATAAAAAACGCAATTCATTTTACGATTATAATGCTTCAAAATGAACACTTTTGAAATTCTGAAGAATCTAGGCGCTGATCCTGGTGTAAACAGAATTTTACTGGGCGTCTTCCCTATTGATTGCCTTCCGCCTATACCACTACTATGCTGCGCTAATAGTCAATTTGGATTTTAGTAATGAGCCGTGATAGCACTGGGTTGCCATATTTTTCAGTCGTAAGATGCTGTGATTACTTTGATAAATATGGCCAGCAACTGTATGAGCATGGAGAATATATTGAGGAAAATGCTGCGTCATGTACAATAATTTGAGGGTTCAAGGGCTTTTCTCTACATCATGCGGTATCTATTACTTCTGCATTTTTGTACAAAAGGTGTTTCATTCAAAAAAATTGTGAAATCAATGCATGCCTGAAATCTATAAATACTTAGAGAAAATGTGAAGGACACTAACATGCATCCTAAACAGTTTTGCATGACGCTTCCGAGCAATTCTCAAGAATCAAATACCGCCTCTTCCTTTATTACAAAACTGCCTAGACACATAATGATCAATGGTGAGTGGGAAATAGGAAATAATCTATACAAACACCTGGCATAATATAGTTGAAAATCAGAACATGATACGATTTTATGATTTAAAAAATTTTATGCAATAAAAATCTGATTCCTCAAGCCAGGTACTTAATTATAAACAATCTTGTGAAAACCATAAAAAGTGCACTGTAAAAAAAATTTGTCGTATCAACTTAAAAATATCGCCTGCATGTAGGATCGACATATACATTTATATGTTCATTTTGGGGCATTGTCGAGGTGATTGAAATTCTTATGTAAGTGATTAACTTTTTTATTCACTTGAAAAGCTTTGGGCGTGGTTCGTGGATTTGTAGAATCAACCTAAAAATTTTATTGATGAACTTAAAAACTTTAGAGACACAAGCTACTTAGCCAACGATTTTATTACAGTAATTGAATAAGATGAAACTGATAATATTGATCGTCTAGAGAGTTGGCTTCTGCTGCCAGTTTCTACTTATTTTTCTGTGAATAGCAGCTAACTATGAGCCTAGCATGCAAGTTGTGCGCTGACATCTGTCAAGCAGCATGTAGTCAAGAAAACTGCTTTTCTTTTATTATCAGGCGATGCTTTAGAAAAGGCTTTAAGCCTATTTTTTCTAAAACTGCAAAATGCAAGTCGTTTGGCAGGTTCCGAAATCATCTATTCAAGATATGTTTGACACTTTCTTTGAACGTCTTTTGTGAATTATATAATCAATCAGTTAGGAAATTGAGGTATTAATGTTTATAACATATGTAATATTTTTGATCCACTGTTGAGTTTTACCGGCCGGACTAAGTCGCTGAGTACCGCATATCATCGGAATGTTTACTTCGAGTACAATATGCCTCACGTGGCTCCCGGTAATGACTTTGTTTGTTCATTTTGGGAACGGTCTAAGTAATATCTAAGTATTTTGTAAGATCTCTGAGAAAATTTTCGCTTTTATTTTCGGGAAAAAGCCTTGTCTTGTCAGGAACGCAAGCACCGTTTTTTCCCAGCAATTAGGTTGACATTATAGACCAGACCCAAAATTTCTTTCCACTCACTGTTTTTTTTGTACGAGACAAAGATTTTGAGGCCCGTACAAAGATTTTCAAAGCCATCTTTTTACAACGTACAAAGACTTTTTGAGCAAAGTAATAGTAATTTTAACACTTTTTTGAGTATTTTTTAGCAAAATTTCAAAAATTTCAGGCGCTTCGCGCCGAAGATTATTATCACATTGTATTTAGCTCCAAGCGCTGGCATTAAACACTCGAAAATCTATCTTTAAGCATCTTTGGGCTGAAGTTGAGAATATAGTACTTTTAGAAAAGGAGCAAAACGAATACGGAATGCCGAAATTTTTGTGCCAAACTGGTAGAACATGATAAATTGAAGCGCGGGAAAAAAATTTGGTGAAAATCTGAGCCATACTTGCAAAGTTGCAGGCAACTGTCGATTTGAGTGTTGGGTGGGATGATTGAACGGCTTGATCCAAGGACTAACACATTTGTCAGCAATAAATAATATGGGCTGAAATTATGGAAGGAAGCATAGCAATGAAGGAGAAACAAGAAAAAAGGCGTGAAAAGCTGTTCGAAATTTAAAAAAAAACTCAAAATTTTCAATTTTTTTGCTTGTTTTTCGGTCTTACTTGATAAGATATAGGAAAATCTGAGTTTTTTGCTTCTGATATACTTAGGCTTAGGCTTAGTATATCTGAAAAGGTGTCTCAAGCTGCTTAGGTCGAGGTCGCTCCCGCTCAGGTCAATGTATAGATGCTTAGGTCGATGTATAGATGCTTAGATCGATGTATAGATGCTTAGGTCGATGTATAGATGCTTAGGTAGATGTATAGATGCTTAGGTCGATGTATAGATGCTTATATCGACGTAAATTGGATATCTACATGTGATTCTGCATTCAGTTGTTTGAATCTTCAAATACTTGGTCGAGTAGATGCTTGCGTAGGTCGAGAAGAGGCTGATTAACGAAACCCATAGCTTTTGTAATATTGATCATAGACGGATGAATATTTTTTCCGCGCTTTCTTTCAACATGTTTCTAAGTAATGAGCAAAAAAATCCGCTCTTCTGGAGTTTATTTCATAGTATCCTGAAAGTACCATATTCTTAACTTACTCCGCATCTTTGTACAGATTTAAGCATCTTTTACATCTATTTCTACTGTTTTATAAAGATTTTATGCGAAAAAGAGAACTATTAAACAACTTTGCACTGTTTTCTGCCGTTTGAAGATAAAATTGACTCTTTTATCTTTGCGTTGCATTGAATTCATAAGCAAATCGGTGTCTATTATGAGATTCACTCAGCATATTGCAATTGCTTTATTTATAATTGTGCAACACAAGTTATTTTAACTTATTGAGTCGAATTTTATGTTGTAATTTCAACCTAAGACTCATGAAAATTTTGGCGTTTCGGGCCGAACTAATATAACCAGCTGAATTTAGGACAAAGTTACACCTTTCGCGAAGCGCTGCGGATCCCAGATAACAATCTAGTAGTATGTAAAAATGTGTGTACATTCAATAGCATACGTTATATGTACAAAAATTTTCACTCGTGCAAAGACTTTTCCGGAGATCTTTGTACATGTACAAAGAGCTCGTACAATAAAAAACAGTGTTTCCACTTTTTCCACGTTTTTTTGGGAGTCTAAAAACGTTAAAAATAGAGCGCCTGTGTTGAAAAATCAGTGTCTTAAGTAGAAAATCCTATGTGCACATGTATATTTTTGAGCAAACAGATAGCTACCAATGCTTAAAAAAGCACTTTCCCTACCAATTTTCAGGAAAATTTGTAATTTTTGGTCAAAAACGACAAAAACAACACCTAAAAACGGCCGAAAAAAATTCAATTATTTTCCAAAAATCGGGGGGAGTCAAAAGTTTTTTGACTTTGGGAGGGATGGGATGCCCAACCCCCATGCTGGCATGTCTGGTGGCTGCACCCCCTTCTTGCCCTCTCTATATCCGCCTTGGTTGTGGGCAAATAAAGGAAAACGCAGTTGTGAAAATCCTAATGTGGATGCAAGACATATATTGAGAGTATTATCGAAGCCAGAAGAGGCGAAATGAATTTTGAACCAGATTATTCTCTTGGTGAGGATAAAATAAGCAGCATGCAAAACCGAGACGACATGTTAGTCGAAGGTATAATTCTATCCTGTTTCTTCATGCGGAGCTAAATTATTTGTTGAACTATTGCATGATGTGATTTTCCAAGTACTACATTTTTGCAACACAAGATCATATCCAAAAGTATTCAATTGTATCGTAGTTCAGCATTTACGTTTTAGGAGGGTAAATCGAGTTTCATTGCGGAAAATGTGTGATTCAATTTTTTATTTAATGTCAAATTTTGATTATTAACTTGTTGTATCTTGTTATTCTAATGTCAGAAAATTTTGACCCACCCTCCCCACTTTTGGCGATAACTTGCGCTTTTTGGCTATTTTTAGGTGTCTTCGCCACTTTTGGCCTAAAATCGGAGCCGCTTACCACCCCCTGAAAAAGGTCAGAAAGATACATGCAACTAGGGGGTTTAGGCCATCCTTCACCCACGCTTTTAAGCCCCGAACCACCTCCAAAGTCAGAAAATTTTTGATAACCCTCCCCCATTTTTGGCGAAATCTTGCGCTTTTTTGGCTATCTTTAGTTGTTTTTTACTATTTTTGGCCTTAAATTGTGGTCGCTAACCCCCTTCTTCTAAAAATGGCCAGGGACCCCTATTCAGCACACGTGGGAGTGGGGAAGGGGGGGGGGTTTTGGGGGGCATGCACCTCCCAGAAGTTGGAATACCCCCAGAATTCAATTTTTGAAATTTTTTTGCTTCTTTAGCGATTTTTTGATGCCACTGGATAGTGTTTGATGAGAAACGTCGAAAAATAGTGTGTTTTTGCCATATGACCATTTTTAAGACCATTTTTTGACCTTTGAAAGTTTCTTTACCCTCCCCCAGAAATTTTTTCACCCCTCTAGAATTTCGGAGCTGCCCACCTAAGCTACCCAGCCATCTAATGTATGCCGTGAAGCCCCTCTCCCAAAATTTTGAACTGTTACATGCATCTTTTATAGTGATAGTTTGTCTATTTACTCTTGCTTACATTCAAGGATACTGTAAAACTTCGTGAAATTCTAATAGATGCACTTTTACCATACTTAAAATTAAGTTCGAAAAAATTCAAAAGGTTTTCACCAGAAATCATCTGACATTGACTTGAGTCCTGGACCCTGAGGGGTGTAATACCACCCTAACCCCTATGGGAATGTGTGATACATATGTTTGGAATGATGTATAACATCGAATCTACATATACGGATTAATGGAAGAAAACTCTGAATAAACGAATGAACAGTTTATTGCTTGAAAAATTAGTATATGCACTTTAAATTATTCTTTTAGACGTCGTTTGACAGTTTTCCTTGGTTCCAGCAATAGGTTTCGTTTCACAATGGCCTCAGGGGAGTATCAACATTTTTGGTGAGGGGAATATCCCCATTTCCCTCCCCTTACCCACTGCGAACATGCAGTTAAAACCATACTTGTAAGGTAAAAAACCATACTGTTTGTTTTTGCGATTTTCTTGTACACAAATACTATTTTGAAAATGTAAAATTTCCTATTCATTAAATAAAAACCAAAGAGCCGTGACAGCTTGTTTCACGTGTGAACATTTTGTTTGTCTCATCTCTATACTTAATGCACATGTTTTTCCTTCTTAGAATCTAACAGACTATATAGCTGATCAGATGGACGTGGTGAAGCGCAAGAGATGTGCATTGTTTTCGGTTTCGTTGCTTTTACATGAAGAAATTTCCCACCATTGTCGATCTATAAGGTATTTTTGACCTTTATTGTTGTGGGAATGCTTTTTCATACATAAGCAGCATCCAAATTCTGGGTATCTGATGGAACTAAATCGCAAAAAAACACTAAATTCAATTCTGTGGTCTATCGTATTCCTCAAAGGCTTTTTGAATTCTTATGGGGTCTACTTAACCCCTACACCACGCCTACATGTACATAATTACGAAATTCCACCTTTAAGAAGGGATGAGGAGTATAGGTGGGCAGCACCGAAATTCTGAAGGGGGGGGGGTGAAAAAATTTTCAAAGGTCGAAAAATGGTCTTAAAAAGTTGTCGTATGGTGAAAACAACACCATTTTTCGACGTTTCTCGTCGAGCACTATCTAATGGCATCAAAAAATTGTTAAAAAAGCAAAAAAAAATTCAAAAATTGAATTCTGGCGGGTATTCCAACTTTACACAGCCCAGCTATCAAACAGCTGCCCAAGCCAACACCAGCAGTGCTCATCGCGGCAGCACTGCAGGGATATGTGGCCTGGGGTGCATACTCCTCAAACCCTCCTCGCCCACGTGTGACGAGGAGAGCATATGTGGGCAGCAAGAAAATTCTGGGGGTGCAAGATTTTTCAAAGGTCAAAAAATGGCCTTATTAATAGTGGTATGCCCATTTTTAGGTGCTTTTTGCCTTTTTTTATTGTAATTTATACTGAAATGAGCTTTGCTTTTTAAGTATAATGGTGGGAATGCAGCTTACAAATGCTAATATCCTGTCAAAGTTACTTTCTTCTTGACTTTCAGTAGCATCAAATTCCGTGATATGGTCCGCTTTACCTAATGTCTAGAAATAAATGCATGATAAGAATTCAAACAATATTAATTGACACTTTTTGGTGAATTTCAGTCAATTAGCAGAAAAGCTATTTTCTTCAATTTTTTCACTAGTTTAACCATATATTTTTTAAGCAATTTTGCCCCTATCTTTTTTCTATCTGGTGATCTGAAAACACCAACTCTCTCACAAGCATGCAATATTACACGCTACAAATCAAACACATTCTGCTGAGGAGACTAATGAATCAATTCTTAAGCTTATTTAAGTAACCATAAAGGCATTTATTTAGCATCGCTTATTTCAGCAAGGCACACTGCTCAATCAGATTGTTCCGACAGACGACACTGATGTTGGCATATTCATTGCAGTCATAAAGGGTGAACAATCGCGCCTTTGCATTGTCGTCGAAAAAGAAATCTTGATGGAGAATGAGGCGAATTCGCAGAAGCAATGATGTTTTTGATAGCCTACCATTACATTTTCGATCTCCAATATTCCGCGCCACTGACCTTAGAGTTTCTGCAGCGTTCAATCGTTAAGTCTGGCTTATTGGATAAAAACTCTTCTGTCAAAGTGTCGACATTTGTGAATGCAAATAATGCTTATTAGTCAGAGGTGGATTTAAGAAGGAGCGGTCGCCTCTCCCCTTGACCCAACATGCCTTTTGAGATAAGGAATGGATATGTGTACGTATGTATTTTGTAGTGATTTTTGATCGAAAATTATTTTCTTCTAAATATCAATGTTATTTCTTTTATTAGAGCCGTTTTTGCGTCAGAAATAGTTTAAAGTTTAATTCAGTTTCCAAGCGTCAATCTACAATCTAAATCTATTTCAGAAAGTTTTCAGCGCCTTGCGCCGGAAAAGTGTTAAATTTAGGCAAGATTTGTCATGCTAAATACCAAAAATTCTGAATTATGGGAAAAATCCTCAACCAAAAAATGATTCTGCATGAAAGTAAACCACAGAAAACGTCAAAGAAACTATTTTACGTGCCACCCACATGTGGGCGTGAGGGGTTTGGGGGAGGGGTATGCACCCCCAGAAGTTGAAATATGCACCCCCAGAAGTTGAAATACCCCCCCAGAAATCAAAATACCCCCAGAATTCAATTTTTTAAATTTTTTTTGCTTTTTTAGCAATTTTTTGATGTCAATGGATAGTGCTCGATGAGAAACGTCGAAAAATGGTGTTTTTTCGCCATACGACCACTTTCAATACCATTTTTTACCTTTAAAACTTTTTCACCCCCTCCCCCAGAAAATTTTCCACCCCCATCCCCCAGAAATTTTTCCACCCCCCAGAATTTCGGTGCTGCCCACCTATGGTGCCGACCGCAGATTTTGAACCAATTTTTTACTATTTGGCTATCAATCCTGGATCCGCTACTGTACTAAGAACCATGTATGATTTCTTTTTTGTTAAGATGGGCGTGCTTACATATGTATGCATCATTTTAATGTAAGTTAGTTAACTTGCTTGCCTTCACATTTAAGGAATTATTTAAAGGAATAATGAAATTGAATCTTTTGCTATTCATTGCATTTTTTGTTCATTATTGTGAAAGCTGATTGAAAAATTAGAAATTTATCTGAAGAAGTCGATTTGGAAATCAATAATGATTAAAAGGTCTGAAGCAAATTTAGGAAACAAAGCGCCAAAATTTCATTAAATATCAGGTGACATGTCAGCACCAGACGTGGACGTGGCAGGGTCTAGAAGAGACTCTCAGAATAAAAAAAACTAAAAAATTCTGTGGAGGAAAAATGTGATCAAATGAAGGCCAAAAATGGATGAATATTGAAAATTTTCTTCAAAAGTGATTGAAAATGACTGGAAACTGTGGAATAGCGTAGTTTTAACGCTTTTTTACCATTCATATCAGTTTTTAAGGTCCTTCTGGCCCAAAAAAGCTCAATTTTTAGACCCCTCCCTATCTAGATCGGCCATTCTACGCATCTATGTATGGTCAGCTCAGCACTATACATGGGCAGCAAGAACATTCTGGGAGGGTGAAATCGCCGAAAATTGTCAAAAATGTTACAAAAAATATAATTTTGGGGGTCTACAGTAATCTGCGGGGGTTTTCAACTTCTGGGGGCGTATACCCCGAGAACCGCACATGGGCGCACAGGTCTGCCCCCTGAGAACCCGGCGGACCTCCAAATCGACAGTTCACAGAATTGAATTTTCGGCATTATTTTTAGCAATTTTGTACCATCGGACGGACCCCCCAGAATTTATCTACTGCTCACCTATGGTCAGAACTTCTTCATGCACCATCTGTGTTACGCCCGTTCCTTTTATGATTTTCATATTGACGTCTTTTGTCTAGTTTTTATCCCATCGACTTTATTGCAACGCATCCTCATTTTTATGACATTGCCTCTTATATGGAAGTTTGCTCAGCTTTATTACGTCGTCTATGACCAAATTTTGTTGCCATGTGTCCGCGTTTTATCGTCGAATTGTTCTTTTGGCGCTTGTGTCATGTATGAAGGAGGCTAACACATTTAAATTTGTCATCTTTCAGCAACAAAGCTTTCAGTTACACTTAGTTTTGATAGTGTGCCTCATACATTCTTTAAAATTTTGGTTTCCTTTTTATTCTATTATTATATCCAAGTCTTAGAACAATAAATTGCCAAATTCTTCGACTTATTCTGCTTATATCTTTGGTTTATTAGGTGACTCTTTTCTCTTCACCCTCATGTAACTCTGTAAATAAGTCATTCTGATAATATTTGTACCAAATTGCTTAAAAATCATTCTTTATCAAGCACATTATTAAACATTATTGCTAAAACCATGGGGCTTATTGTCAGATTATAAACGGTACTTACTTAATTGTACAAGTGTATCAGCTGGAAGTTTGAGATTGCTTTTTCATACATGACATGATCCGTCCAAATCAGGTGTAGGTAGACTGTTATCGATTGATGTGCTGCATTTTCGCAGAACACAGGTGCAATAAAAAACGCTTGTTGGACATGTCAAATATAGGATTCACTAGATGCCTTAAAAACCAGGTGCATGCATATAGGATCGACATAAAAGGTTTAGGTTTACTAATGCGACGTTTATGGACGGATGAATGTAGGATCAACATAAAGCTTTTAAGTCAATAATGTGACGGATCAACATAAAAGTTTTTGTTCAAACCCACGTGCATTTTTGTAGAATCAACATAAAAATTTTTTTTGTAGCTATACTAAAATTTTAATGGTAGCAAGTTACACATAAAATTTTATGTTAATTCTACAAAATGATTTTTTACAGTGTGGTTTTAAAAACAGTCATTCTGAAAGAAAAAGTCAAGTATATAGAATATCTTGGCATAAAGTACCATGAAAACAAGAAGTTTTGTCATTTGATTATCAATACTGAATATGTTCGAAGTGTAACGCTGACCAAACATTTAATGTATATGCTAGGTTTCTAGAAAGTCAACTCGATAACATCAATTACACTATTGCACAAGAATTAAGTATAACTGCCCATCACTCTCCTGATATGCTCGGTGGAATGCATAATTTTTACGTATATCACAATATTGTTTAGCTCTTCAAATCGTTGGAAACGTTTTTTCACCCCTCTTGCAAGTCGTGAATATTGAAGGAAAGCACATGGACCTTGTGAATCATTTCTATATTACCTAAAATTATATAACCTTGCTGAAAAAGTCATTCAATACTATTGAAATTAATGATAAAACGGATCAAAGTCAGCCAGTTCCATTCAAATTTGGCAAAACCATTGTTAAATTACATTTTAAACTAATAAATTAACAGATTTACACACAACTATGCTGATTTGTTCTAAGAGCGGACCCCTGACTCAGAATAATCATTAATTATTATCACTTAACTGTGTTCAGGGGTAGCAGATTTATCAATTTATCATCAATTGTTATCATTCAAGTGTGTAGAGTGGTAGGAAGAGTGGAACCCTGCCTCCAGATTTGTTTTTAAATTTTATCACTGCAGGCGGTAGCAGGTACCCTGGCGGCTCCCCAGCAGCGGCTCCTCTAAAACGCGCAAAAGTATGCTTAGGCGGTGGCTCCCAAAACATCAAGCACGTTAAACACGTGTTTTTTAAATCATTTACAACAAGTTTTATCATATTATGTGCGCTTGTGCGCCTAATCAAAGTGGTAGCACACATCACAATGTGTTTAGAACAAGAATCACAATGCGTTTTACATTTGTTACCTATCTTATAGCATGGACAATGTTATAACGTTGTGCTCCCAGGATAACAGGGTTAACTACTCTTTTTAATCCTATAGTAAAAAAAATTGCTTCGCTTTATGCCACAAAAATGCCTTAAGATAAATTTGTATCATAAAAAATGCTTCACCATTGCGTTTATTATAAATTCCAAAAATGTTGCTGATGCACAATATTAAAGAGAGCTGCCAGTTGCAAAAAATGCTTTGCAAATGCACAATATGCATCACATTGCTTCACCAATGCACGATATTACAATTGCATCACATAGCCAATGTGCAATATTACTACCTAATTGTATCTGTATTATAATCATGACGTTTCAGTCTATTATGCATGAAATGGCCCAACAAGCCGGTTAAAAAGTGGTACCCATGTAGCAGAAAAGATAGACAACTTCCCACGTTATAAGATAGTGGTACCTTGGAAATACCTTTGCAACCCCCTCCATACTACTGAATTATATAACCGCCCATCATCTAGTTTTTCTAATTAGTCAAGACCACACATGGGCGTGGGGTGGGGGGTTTGAAGGGGTATGCGGCCCCCAGAAGTTTAAATATCCCAGACATCAAAATACTCCCCCTCACAGAATTCAAATTTTGAATTCTTTCTGCTTTTTTAGTGATTTTTTTGATGCCCTTGGATAGTGCTCAATGAGAAAGGTCAAACAATGGTGTTTTTCTCGTCTTACAACCACTTTTAAGACCATTTTCTAGCTTTTGAAAATTTTTTTTCACCTCTTCCAGAGAATTTTTGCAACCCCCAGAATTTTGGTGCCGCCCATCTATGGTAAAGAAGACTATAAATGAGATTCGATGCATTAATTTTTATTTTGCAATATTTCAGCTTTGATTAAACGAATAACATACAGATGAGTGAATGTAAACAGCTGTGCAAACACAACCTGCTATTTAATTTTATGATAATCCCTGATTCACTTCTTTCTTTAAATTTTATACTATTTTCTATACAACAACCCTCAACTTTTGAAAAGATGCCTTCTAGAGTTTTCATCCAATTCTCAAACAATTAGTGTAATAAGGTAAAAAAACTTTATTGATCTTAATTTGAGATACTTTACAGTCAGCTCTTTCCAGTTAGAAGCCTGGAGATTGCAGCCATCTCCTGAGAATAATTGATTCAACATTCTGTGATAAATATGCATAATTATTAATTTTTGTCACATACTGTGTAATTTCTATCAAAAGTACAGCTTCCCCAATCGGGGAATGAAAAACTGTCTACAATAGTAGAATAATCATTCTTGTTTTATTTTTTTAGAACATAAGTAGTTATAA
The DNA here is from genome assembly GCA_036768485.1 of Mermis nigrescens. NCBI lineage: Eukaryota > Metazoa > Nematoda > Enoplea > Mermithida > Mermithidae > Mermis > Mermis nigrescens. The sequence goes on along the minus strand of JAVLUZ010000167.1, from coordinate 829,339 downwards.
TTTTCTAAAATGCACTTCGATTAAAGTTTTTCCAAATTCAAATGGGACTAGCATGTCTTGATTCGTTTTTACATTGATATCAATAGTGTAACAAAGATTCCTCTGAAACGGGTATATAATGTGGTCCAATATTTACAACCCAAAGCAGCTGCACAATTACATTATCAACTATTGAAAGGTACTATATCGTTTGCCAGCATATAAAAATTATGTATCCCACCTAATATGTCTGAAGAATGATTAGCTACTGTAATTTTCCCTTCGATTTCAATATCAGGTCTGTATTATTGAACTGACTTTCAGAGAAGCCTATTATGTATAATAAATGTGGACTTAATTTTACACTTTGTATGTATTTTGTATTGATCACTATATGACATTACTTTTTTATTACACTGTAGAGAAATATAAAGTAATATACATAATCAATTATTCATTAGAACCAGCCATCCTTATTGCTTTATTGAGTATTTTCAATAACTCATCCATTGTTTGATATCTACTAGGAGGGATAATCATTTTCACTCAAACTTTGTTCTTAAAATAAAAATACTGCAAAAAGTTTTGTTCTTTGCAACATTATGGCAAGTAGTTGCATGAATTATTTCTGCTAGACCAACTTCCCACTTGCCTATTAAATTTATTTGACAAGGTAGTTTAGTCACAAAACTACATGCTGTATTAACTGAATCAGAATCCCTTGGTAATATAATGTAAAATTGTTTTGCCATTTTTCAGTTTTTGATTATTACAATAGATTCTTTTATTTATAAATTTTGGAAATTTTCATAAATTTCTGTGTGATACATAGACAGTACAATGTACTTGAATGGTATGCCTTTGACGCACCACACTAAAAAATATATACACATATGGTCACAGCTATTCATAAGTCATGTTTGAATCTGTACAATATTATATGCATACGCTCTTGAATTATTCTTTATATATTGTTTGAGCTCAGTCAGTTCACAATCATAACTATTAGTGTAATCACAGTGCCCATCAATGTAGAAATACTGTAATGAAAACTGCTCTAATCCAAAATAATTTCAAATTCCACACTTCTTCCGGCAACTCAAAATAGACTACCTCCCATGGAGCAATTAAAGTGACAAATCATCTCCGGCTGTCAAAACGGCTACTTCAAAAGAACACTCATCACCTGATTGATCCGATTTTGAATCTATTCACGTGCAACTAACCCAGCGCAAAACACTAACTTGATATTCAATGCGATAACTAAAATATTGCACTACTCATCCCAAAACTTACTTATGATAAAACTGGAAACTTAAAATAACTGACAACCCTATTATCATCAATTAACTGCTGCGGCACCACCCTTCCTTTGATCTGCCGTTCTCCTAACACAGCGCCAGAAGTTATAAAGATTTTCTGCATAAAGCGCTTAGAACTTAAATTTTTTCGATTGTAAATATGTGTAGAAAGCATTTAAGTACAAACATCAAAATCCTTCTTTTTTACAAAAAATTTCTGGCTCCTTTTTATGTTCCACAGTATATTTATTTTTTATTTTATTGTATATCGTGAATTTCGGCAACATTTTTTTGTCATTTTATCTTACTACTACAGTATATGTGTTAAATTTATTATGTACCTATGTATCTTTAGCTTTCGAGATTCTCTAAATGAAGTCGGCTGTTTACTTCTTCCTAGAACGATGCTTTTTCAATTGCACTTCTCACTGAAATTTCCCATTTTTGGATCGATTGTTTAAAGCAGAAGTTACATACCTTTACCTAATCAAAATTTGCACTATTTTTTTATCACAAAAGCAGTTTTTCTATTACTAATTAATTTTTTCATAATGTTCCCTTAGTCTTTCTTTTTTATCTCTTTTCTTTATTTAAGATCAAATAAATTTTTAGGTTTTAGATACATTATGGACTGTATTAAGCGCCAATCTTCAATTCGTTTTCTCCCTGTGCGCCGCACTGTTCAGTGTGGTGCTTGGCCTCGGACTTGAAGTTTTGAATTTTCTTATTGGAATAGTAAGCTATTGCACGCCACTGTATTTTGAGAGAACTAAAATCTGTTCAGTACTTACCAGGGTGGCCACTAACCCGGAAACCCGGGAAAAATCCGGGATTTCCGTCAAGAAATTCAGTTTGAACTCAGTTTTCGGAGGCCAAAAATACTGAATTAATAGTACAATGTTACATTTTTATCGCTTTTAGTATCATGCTAGTTTACGTGTTTTTATATTTTATTATGTAGCATTTATTCCCGTTTTTCTTCTCGCCTATTGTAACATCGTTGATTATTATTTGTGTATCCTCTTTGTTTGATATAGCTAGTAGGGCTGTTCCGGTTCCAGGTTTTTCAAAAAAATCGGTTCCGGTTCCGGTTCCGGTTCTTAGAAAACAAGAATATCGGTTCCGGTTCCGGTTCCGGTTCTTGCGTAAGTTGGAACCGTCGGTTCCGGTTCCGGTTCCTTCAACTAGAGAACCGTCGGTTCCGGTTCCGGTTCTCGGTTCCTGTGTTAAAGTATGTACGCTCTTGATAGCCTGACTTCACCGGAACATATGACGATGTAATCGAAAGATAAATTATTCAGGAAGTCGTTTCAATCTGGCAACTGCACGTTCAAATAAGTTTTATGTTCTAGTTGACAATTTACTTATAAATCACTGAATATTATCTATGTGTTTCTTAATTGGAGGCTTATACAAAATCGAAATGCGTAATTCACGACGAAGATCTGCTGCAATTATGGAAAAATAAGTCGAAGAATTTGCCGATTCTCGCGTTTATAGCTAAGCGGTATCTTGCAGCCAGTGGCGGATCTAGGATTTTCCTAAGGGGCAGTATCCCAACTTTTCAAAAAACAGTCAAAAATATGTCCAAAAATTTGCCCTTAACGCGCGAAACAGCGTTTTTTTTGTATTTTACAATATATACTTTTACATCAAATCACTTTTGACGCAATATTTTTTCTTAAAATTTTAAAATTTTCGACAATTTTGTGTTAAAAAATCACTGACTTTATCAGAATTCTGGCGCGAAGCAGTTTTTTTTATGCAAGGTCCGTTTGACATATACAAAGATGGTCCCGAAAAGTCTTTGTACATCGGGAAAAATCTTTGCCGAATGCAAAATCGTGGCGCGAAGCGCCGGAAAATTTGTGAGATTAAGACGGATAGACGTCTAGAAGCATGATTTTCAGCTTGATTTACTGTATTTATAGCATTTGATGCGAAACATCGAAATTTTTAATTGAAAATAGAAGAAAACTATGCAAAAATAGCTGTTTCTGCTGCTAAAATTGTTTTGAAACCTACATGAACAGAAAATGGCTTCCAGGTGGCCAAGAAAGTAAATAAATGTCATTAATAAGTATCATCTTGCGCGTAGCGCCGAAAAATTTGAGAAATTATGGTCACTGAGGGCCAAAAAATAATTGCGAATTGTATATCCATTCTTTATCTCGCCAAATATCTTTGGCAAATGGATGGGCGGCCCCCTGCACCCTTAGATTCGCCCCTGCTTGCAGCGCCAGCTACAAGCGTTCCATCGGAACAGCTGTTCAGTTGCGCTGGAATCATTTATGACCCTCTCAGAAACAGGTTACATGACGAAAAAGCAGAACGACTGTTATTTTTAAAATATAATTTACCCGGAAACAATACTAAGTTTTAGTCTGTTAACTTTTGGGTAATAAAAGATTGAATTGCTGCTTCATGTTTTCACTAGATTTTATGAAGTTCGATTTTTAACTCTAATTTTAAAGAACCGAGAACCGACTCCTAAAAGATCGGTTCCGGTTTCGGTTTCGGTTCTTAGAAAATCAAAAATCGGTTCCGGTTCCGGTTCTTAGAATATCAAAAAATCGGTTCTCGGTTCCGGTTCCGGTTCCAAAAAATGGTCGGTTCCAGCCGGTTCCGGTTCCGGTTAACCGGCACATCCGTAATAGCTAGTAGCTATTTATACTATTGTTCGTTAAAACGTTTGTGCAATCATCTTGATCTTGATTTGACATTTTTTGCTTGCTGACACTTCTGCGTATATAGTGTGCGTTTAAAGCATGATTTAAAACCGGGAAATTTTCCATAAATCACCCGGGAAAGACCCGGGAATTTTATTTTGGGAAACCAGTAGCCACCCTGACTTACATACATAGGCCGATTTAAGGTGGCGGGGGGGCGGCCCGGCCCTCCATTAGCCAAAATTATTGGCAAGATAAAGAATTGATATATAATTTGCAATGATTTTTGGCCTTCAGTAATCATAATTTCTCAAATTTTTCCGGCGCTTCGCGCTAGATAATCCATATTAATGACATTTATTTGCTTTTTTGGCGCCCGGAAGCAAACGTGGGCGTGGGGGGTTTGGAATATGCACCCCCAGAAGTTGGAATACCCCCAGAAATCAAAATACCCCCAGAATTCAATTTTTGAAATTTTTTTTGCTTTTTCATCGATTTTTTGATGCCGTTGGATAGTGCTCGATGAGAAACGCCAAAGTGATTTCAAAGAAAAGTAGTCAATACAAAACGTCATAAATGCTGTTTCGCATGTCAATGTCAAATTTTAGGACCTATTTTGGACTGTTTTTGGAATACTTGGGATACCGCCCTGTCGCTTTAGCAAAATTCTAGATAAATACACCACTGCTTGCATATGTTAAGACTGACAATTTAGACTGAATTAGATAATTATTGCAAACGTGATTTTAGAAATTTCATCGTATAATTTTTTTACAATAAAACTTGTTGCGCTTATCCATCGATTTTTTTCTGTTTCATTGATTCAGTTCGAAATTCAAATTGCAGTTTTGTTTTTGTAATCTTTTTACACCGTTTCACAAGATTAACTTCGTACTCAGCGAAATTCAGCGCATAGTTTATCAAAGTCTTTATTTCTTAATGTATTTTCATTTTGAAATTTTTCCGTTTTTCAGTGATTTTCTTTATAGTACATTGCTTCTTTTATTGTAACAAATTGCTTTTCAACTTAATGATGTTTCGTCTTATTTTTTTCGGCAGCTCGTCTTCTTTACAATGCTCTACTATTTGCTGGCGTTCAGCAAAAATGAGTGGAAGCCTATTGAATGGCTCACAATGCTGATACCGGCCTCATCGGACGACAAGTCGGGTTCGGGGTCATTTTCGAATGCGCTGGAACAAGCTGTCAGGTTGGAGTTTTATTATTTATCAGGAACCGTTAAGTCTAAAAAAATTTCAATGTGTTTCAGTAGCGTTTTTATACTGTCGTTCAAAATGTCCACGTTTTACGGTCTCTACGCCTATTTCATTCACACGCTGTTCGCCCTGAACGTCGTATTTATTCCGTCCAGTAAGGAGTATTTGCTTTTTAGCAATAAACATAATATACATATACGTACAACGCTACTTAATATGAACATTTAATAGTCCTTAAGGTTTGCTAAGGATTACTTGGCCGATGTTATTACATAGAACCAGCATTTTTTTGTACAAGGTCCGTTTGTACATATACAGAGATGGTCCCTAAAAGTCTTTGTACATTAGTACACGCAAATTTTTGGGTGCTATAATATGGTAGAGTAGCGAATTTAGTGTGGCAAAAACAGAGTTCTTCGACCTTTGGTAGTGTAGTTTTGCTAATTTTTGGGTTTCTCACGGCAAAAATCACTAATAATTGTCTCAAAACGGCGCGAAGCTCCGAAAATGTGACATTTTTCCTTTTAAATGCAATTTCTGACATTATAAAGCATGGTTTTTGTATTCGGCGAAAATTTTTCCCGATGTATAAAGACTTCGGGACCGTCTTTCTACATGTACAAAGATTTTCGAGAAGACAAAAATTTCAAAAAAGGACTGAAATTCGCAAAAATTTTCGACGCTTCGCGCCGAAATGAGTAATGGTGTATCTAAAATCGCTACTGTACCATATTATCGTACCCAAAAATTTGTGGGTGTACAAAATGTACAAAGACTTTTGGGGACCATCTTTGTACATGTACAAACGGACCTTGTACAAAAAAACACTGTTATAAAGATATATAGGACACGCAATTACTGCGAAAATTTTTTAGAATTTCAAACCTTTTTTGTAGTTTTTGTCTTCCCAAAAATCTTTTGTACATGTACAAACACGGTTCTCAAAAGTCTTTGTACATCGGGAAAAATTTTTGCCGAATTCAAAAAAACCGTGCATCGAACGTCTTTATGTTTTAACACAGTGATGCAAAAATTATGGCGTCCTGTGTTTTAAAATAGGCCGAAACATTCTGGAGGGTTATTTGTTACGTGTCCAAATTTTGTGGTGTGATGTGAAATGCATATGGTTTTAGAGATGCATGGGCACGCTCAAGCTTTTCAAGTGGGAACCCGCGGGGTTGATCATTCATGACCATAAATTCAGAGCATGGTCCATCTAGGGGTGGAAAATTGAGCCTCTTGGGCCTATCCATTTTGCCACATTTGTTCCAGGAGATTTTCAAACCTCTTGCGGGGTTGTTCCGGGTTTCCCCTACTGGGTTGCGGAATAGCTCTCCCGCCTGGGTCAAATCACTTGACCCTGAATTGACCCTACATCCATGTATGGTGTTGAATATTTTGTTAATCACCGATCTGTTAAAACATAGAAAATCTGAATTCAAGTTATTCAGCTGGACTACATATGTGGCTTTAAGCTAATTATTTAATCTTTTAAGCTCTGGCCGCTTTGTTCGCCGCTATACCATTCTTGGCACCTTATTGGGTATTTGTGCCAGGAGCTTTGGAGTTGTACCTTGTTCGGGGTCAAATACCGGCAGCTATTCTATTCATAATTTCTAGTCTCGCTCCTATGATGTTAGTTGATGCAGCTTTTTATGGAGAAGTAAAGTAAGCCACCCCTTTGACCATATTTTTCACTTCCTTGTGTATTTATTGATCTTTTGAAATTTGTATAATATTTTTTTTGCTTATTTTTTTAACCGCGAGGTATTATGCATACAAAGCACCACGGTACTGTAATTCTTATTACGATTTATGAGCACGAGAATCAAACAGCAAGCTGTTAAATACAACAATAATTCTGCATATGTATCCCACCAAATACATGCATGAATAGCAATTTTCAAATCGATGTAAATTGATTAACGGTGGTTTCAACTAGAGCAACTATCATGACATTTTACACAACAGTTAGCAGGAAGACACCAGGCTGGTGAGTTCAGAGGTGGTTAAAATTATGCTTTGGCAACAAACAGCCCAAGTCTGGCTGTTGGGTTAATCCTCACCCCACACCCTTGTTTGGCTGAATTCCTTGTTTTTAATGGATCCGATTGAAGGTTATATGGCTGGAAAACCTAAAGGTCGCTTTGGGATATGAAATTTCTGAAATCGCTCATATGTAAATGCAGACCTCTTTATTCTTTCTTATTACTATTATTATTATTAGTATTATTATTATTAATATCACTATTATTATTATTAATATTATTATTATTATTACGATTATTATTATTATTATTATTAATATTATTATTATTACGATTATTATTATTATTATTGGGTCCACAGTCCCACGCGTCCATGTGTGGACCACACGTGGGCGCGGGAGGGAGTTTATGCACCTCGGTTCTTTTTGTATTCGATATAGATTTTTCTCGATGTACAAAGACTTTTAGGAACCGTCTTTGTACATGTGCAAAGATTTTTGGGGAGACAAAAACTGCAAAAAAGGTATGAAATTCGCAAACGTTTTCGGCGCGAAGCGCCGAAAAGCGCGAAATGAGTAATTGTGTGTTCTATATACGTTTATAATGGCAGAAATTGCATTTCGAAAGGAAAAATGTCTAATTTTTCGGCGCTTCGTGCTGTTTTATATCGAACGACTATTAGTGAGTTTTGCCCTGAGAAATCCAGAAATTAGCTAAAATACACTACTAAAGATCGAACAACTCTGTTTTTACCTCACTAAAATCACCACTGTACCATATTAGTACCCAAAAGTTTGTGTGTACAAAATGTACAAAGACTTTTAGGGGCCATCTTTGCACATTTACAAACAGATCTTGTACAAAAAAACATCACTTGAATGCACTCCTATAGAAGGCCGAATACCTACCCCCAGAAACCAAAATAACTCTCCTCTTAGAATTCATTTTTTAAAAATTTTGTATTTTTCGCAATTTTTTTGATGCCAATGGATAATGCTCGAGGAGAAACGTAGGAAAATGGTGTTTTTTCGTCATACCACCATTTTCAAGACCTTTTTTGACCTTTGAAGAATCTTGCAACCCCAGAATTTTTGTGTTGCTGGGTGTGGACTCGCGAGTAGCTTCGTGATCTGACCAATTTTCGTAAGATATACGCGTAGAGTCATTCAATGAGCGTGGATGCTGACGGAATTTTGTTCAATGACGTCTTCATTATCTCCGTTCATCAGCTTGAAATGTCGTGCGATAGTTCTTTTTGGGTTTTATCAAGTTCAAAGCTAATACAAAGCGACTAGTTGTGAACATTTAATTGTTTATGGATCATTTTTTCAATTCGCTTAATCAAATATGAGTTTATGTTAAAGGAAAAAAATTATAAACTTTCGCCAAACTATGCCCGATGTTTACGGAAATAATGATAATGTAGACCAAAATTAACATTTAGTGACAAAGAATTCATGAGCTTCTACTGTACTTTGACAAAAATTTCGTTCAATCAAAACAAAAATTACAGGTTTGACACTGGAATAAAATTATAGATAGATACGAGGGACAGACAGAGAACAGAATACCCTGTAAATTTAGCTCTCTATGCGGAATCCGTTGCTTTATTTACATGAGCATACATGGGCAGCAAGAAAATTCTAGGGGGACAAAAATTGTCAAAAATGTTACCAGAAATGGATTTCTGGGGTCTGCAGTAATCTGCGGGGGGTTCAACTTCAGTGGAGTGTATAGGTGTGTACATGAGTGCTTCAAATTACAGAGATAGTCAGTCATCCACTGGATTAGCAATTGTTGGAGGCCACCCTGCAAATTATGTGCGGAATCCGTTTTTTTATTTACATGAGCATACATGGGCAGCAACACAATTCTGGGGGTTGAAATCGCCAAAAATTGTCAAAAATGTTACTAAAAATAGAATTCTGGGGGTCTGCAGTAATCTGCGGGGGGTTTTAACTTCTGTGGGGTGTATATGTGTGTACATGAGTGCTTCAAATTACAGAGGTAGTCATCCTTACGTCACTGGATTAGCAATTGTTGGAGGCATTTATTGGTTGGGCCTCGAAGGCGCCCTCATAGGCCCTATGCTGTTATGCTGCATGCTTGTTACACTGAAAATGTGCAAGGCCTTGATGCCCACTTGATTGAATCTGACCTCTTTGAATTCGTTACTACGCAATTTATATTGAACACGCTTTTATGCTGGACATTAGTTTTTCAGTCAGTACATATATTTTTATAGACTAGGCGATCGTCTTGCGCACTAAACTGCATTTGTAGCCTAGTCGTCTTTGCTTTTTATATGTCGCCGCAGTGTTAGCGTTTCCGTGCTTTTAGATGCTTATCATTAGCAGGGAAACTGAGAACTTTTATCGAATTTTAGAAGTGTGAGAATTATTGTAAGAATAAGAAGCATGAAAGTACCAAAGGTAAATGGACAAATTAAGGTAGTCTAATTCAACGAGTTATTATTACGATTTTCAACTTGCATACGTCAAACCATTGATTGGCTTTGTGCACCATGTTAATTTCTGAGTTTAAACGATTTTTTAAGATACCCGTCTTTCTTCATTTTTAGTCGATTGTGTTTCATAAGTCTCACCGATAATTTCAATGGTCCCACCCAACGTCCTAACATTTCCATAAAAAATTCCACGCAATTTAAGCAATATATGTAAATGCGGACTATCATTGAGTGTTAACATCTTAATTCCGCCTAATTAAGCATAATCTGCTTTCGCATCTGTTTCGCACTGTATTTGTTTATTAACGTTAATTGCGTGCTATCGTATTATACTACTATCTTATAGTGTTTTTTGCTTTTAGATGTCATCGAAATTCGATGCGTATCTCATTACTTGCGCGCTCAATTTATCGTTGATATATGCTTATTTTATGAATTCGTAAAAAGAATAGAATTCTAAGCAAATTTTCAATAGGACATAGATGTGCGTGCGCACATGCCATTCGAAGTTGACTGCTTTGAGGCCCCGTGTGACTAATTTGAATCGGATATCATGTGAAAAATGGCAATTTGGATTACTTCAGGATATTTGAAGAGCAGAAAAAACTTCGATGCGGATTTTTGGATCGTTTTTTACGCCATTTTATTCGCATTATCAAAAAACAATGGATTACCTGAATGAGCTTATTCTCAACTCCTATTTTCTGTTTCGTTTATTCGATTGTTTCTTTTAAAAGCTTAGTGACCATACACGGGCAGCGACCATAGGTGGGCAGCACCGAAATTCTGGGGAGGGTGAAAAAATTTCTGTGGGGTGAAAAAATTTTCGAAGGTCAAAAAATGGTCTGAAAAGTGGTCGTATGCATACGTGGGCAGCAAGAAAATTCTGGGTGGGGTGCAAGATTTTTTTGAAGGTCGAAAAATGGCCTTAAAAATGGTGGTATGTTGATAAAAACACCATTTTTCGACGTTTCTCATCAAGCACTATCCATTGGCATCAAAAAATTGCGAAAAAACGAAAAAAATTTTCAAAAATTGAATTCTGGGGGGGGGCTATTTTGATTTCTGGGGGGGGGGGGTATTTTGGTTTCTGGGGGTGCATACCCCCCGAACCCCCACGCCCAGGTGTGGTCGTATGGCGAAAAGAACACAATTTTTCTACGTTTCTCATCGAGCACTATCCAATGGCATCAAAAAATTGTTAAAACCAAAAAAATTTAAAAATTGAAATCTGGGGTAGGGGTATTCCAACTTCTGGGAGTGCATACCCCCGACCCCCCACGCCCTCGTGTGGCAGCGACCAAATTCGGGGGAGGTCCGATGAGGCAAAATTGCCAAAAAGCACCGAAAATTCAATTCTGGGGGTCTATCGATTTTGGGGGGTACAGCCAGATCACACAGGCGTGGGGTTTTGTATGTACCCCCAGAAATCGAAACCATACCCCCAGATCACTGTAAACCCCTCAGAATTCTATTTTTTAGTAGCATTTTTGGCAATTTTACTTATCCTGCCTGACCCCGCGCAGAATTTTCTGGCTGTCCACGCATAGTCCAGACCATAGGTCGGCAGCACCGAAATTCTGAGGGGGGATGGAAAAATTTCTTGGGGGATGAAAAAATTTTCAAAGGTTAAAAAATGTTCTTAAAAGTGGTTGTATGGCAAATAAACTCCATTTTTCGACGTTTCTCATCGAGCACTATCCAATGGCATCAAAAATTGCTAAAAAAGCAAAAAATCTTTTTCTGGGGGGGTATTTCAACTTCTGGGGGAATGCATACCCCCCCCCACGCCCATGTGTGGTCCAGACCCTTCGTCCATGTGCCCATGTGTGGTAATAACCATAAGTGGGAAGCACCAAAATTCTGGGGGTGCAAAGGTCAAAAAATGGTGATATGGCGAAAAAACCATTTTTTAAAGTTTCTCATCGAGCACTATCCATTGACATCAAAAAAATTGCGAAAAAAACAAAACAAATACCCACATACAAACCGTACATAGGTGTGCGGGGATCTGGTCACCTACCCATCAAGCGTGGATTTAGAGGGACGGCCGCCTCCCGTCGTCAAAAAATAGTTGAGTGCAATAGAGAATGAGTATTTTTCGAAGATTTTAGTCATTTTTATCATGACTTTTCAAATTTTTCCGGCGCTTCGCACCAAAGAGAAGAAACTAATGACATTTACAGACTTTCTTGCTGTTCTAAAAACGTTATTTTTACGTCAGCAGAGTAGTGTATGTACAGAGCAAGGATTTCCCTTGGAATGATTTCTCGAATGTTTCTTCGGTGCTCTGTGCTGATTTTTCCCCTAATTTTACCTTTTTATTTATTGTAAGAATTAACCCCAGAAACCAAAATACCCACACCCTAGAATCCAATTTTCGAAAATGTTTTTAGCATTCTTCCATGCCAATGGATAGTGCTCAATGAGAAGCGTTGAAAAACGGTGTTTTTTCGCCATGCCACCATTTTTTGACCGTTTTAAAAATCTTACTTCCCAAAACATCGGTGCCGCCCACCTAGGTTTTAGGCATCCAGAATGGACTTTCTTGTCATTTTTTGATGCTAATGGATAGAGCTTGATTATGAACGTCAACAACAGCGTCTTTTGCGCCTATTCATCAGTTTTTCGGTACTTTTCTAATCATTGCAAATCTGGATCCTGCAAAATGTAGGCAACGCCCGCGTATACATGTACGTATGGTTGAATCCTTATGCCCATATGCGATTGGTACTGCGCCGCATATACCTACTCACTCATTCTCTGCATCGATTTCGTAGCGTAAACTTTACTATACATTCATAACAGCTCACGATGCACATTTGACTTTTTTAATAAAAAAATATATATATGAATATCATCACATCTTTAACGATCTGACTAAGGAAATACGCAAGTAGATTTGCAAGTGGCCAAAAAAGAAAAACCGCATAAATACAACGTGTGAACGACAAGATTATCGATATCGAGGCATGCTACATGAGTGAGACTAATAAAACAAAAGAAAGTCCACTGTCTATACATGGTCAGCGACCAAATTCTGGGGGGTCCGATGTGGCAAAATTGCAGAAAATTCAATCCTGAGGGTCCACCAGATTTTCACGGGAGGGTCTAGAGACCCCCATGCACATGTGTGCCACTGTCCCCTCAACAGAAAGTAGCCCGCGCAGGGATTTAATATGTAGGTTCTTAGGTAGTAATCTACTTTGTTAATCCATTTTTTATCATTGATTTCAAAATTCATCCGTTTAGGTAGGAATCACAGGTAGGCGCAGCAACAAAATTCTGGGGGTGCTAGATTTTTTACAGGCCGAAAAATGGAAGCACCCCCAGAATTCAATTACTGAAATTTTTTTCGCAATTTTTCGATTCCAATGAATAGTGTTTGATGAGAACCGTTGAAAAATGTTGTTTTTTCGCCATATCACCATTTTTAAACCATTTTGTGACCTTTGAAAAATCTTGCATCACCCAGAATTTTGGTGCTGCGGCGAAAAACACCATTTTTCAACGTTACTTATCGAGCACTACCCATTGGCATCGAAAAACGAAAAAAACAACAACAAAAACTTGGGGGAAGCATACCGCCAACACCTCCCTCCTCACTCACGTGCGGTAGAAACTAGAAGGCTAAAGAGTAATAGAATTTCCTTGAAAATGCTGATATTTTTGACTAGATATTCTGATCAAACCTCTGGTAATATACATCAGGCAGATTTTTTTGCCCAACACATGGTCATTGATAAATAAGCGAAATCAGTAATTAGGTTTGAAGCACGGAAAGAAACTGACAATAAGTAAAATTATTTCAAGACTGTCTCAGACAATCAACCATAAATGCACAGCTTAGTAACGAATTCTGGGGAAAAGCAGAAATTTTTTCTACAATGCCTTCGACCGATACGCGTCAAAACATTATTTTTTAGCGTTTTGAGGATGCTTTTTCTTATACGATAAAAATATACAAAATAATCAAGAAAAATTAAATAGAAAAATGTACAGCTAAAATGGCTGTTTGGCGCGAGGCAACGAAAATTGGTATTTTTGAACTAAAAAATCGCTAAAAATTACTTTGAAAAAGTACGTTTTCTACGATTTCTATAAAATCGCGAATTCTAGGCGAAGTGAAAATATTTCTGCGGGTGTGAAAGACGTTTTGCGGGGGATGAAAACCATAGGTGGACAGCACCAAAATTCTGGGGGGTGAAAAAATTTTCAAAGGTCAAAAAATGGTCTTAAAAGTGGTCGTATAAAATTTGAATTCTAGGGGGGTATTTTGATTTCTGGGGGGAGTATTTCAACTTCTGGGGGTGCTTCCCCCCAAACCCCCCACGCCCATGTGTGATGAAAACCCCAATCCACGAAGGTAACAATGCACACCATAGCACATATACCATCAGAAAAAAACATAAATGGTGGTAATTTTCTCATATTTTGATAATAGATGTTAAAAAACTCTGAATATCAATTGAAACAGTGAGCTAAACTACTGAAGAAAATTCTTGACAAAGGAACATTTCTACAGTCGTAAAAACTACACTTCGTAAATTTTGGGAAAGAAATTTATTTTTCCTACAACTTCCACAAAAAATGCCCAAAGCATTCGATTTTGGTCAAACATTTGGTGCATACATGATCTGGGGGAGAGAGGTTGGAGATTTTATCCCCCAGAAATTATTTCACCAGTCACACCACACCACCACTATACCCCTCCGAATAGGCATTTTGCTAGAAATTCGTAGAAAAGGTGTTTTCTTTATGAGTTTCCGGCGATATTTTGACTCAAAAGTGTTAAGTTTTCGGTGTTTCGCGCTCTACATGTATATACTCATTTTAAGACAGCACTTTGATCAATTTATTCGAATTTTTTCAATATTTTTTGGAAATTTTTTGTTTATACGCTAGATAGTGTATCATCGGAAACGCTAAATAATTAGTTTTTTGCCGCGTATCCATCATACATAGGCAACGACCGAATTCAGGGGTTCGATGGGGCAAAATTGTCAAAAATGACACTAAAAATTTAATTCCGGGGGTCTATCGATTTTTGAGGTGAGGTCCGCCTGATTCACGGGGGATACAACCCCCCACGCCCATGTGTGGTATCCATCGTCTTTGAGCCCGAAAAGGCACTTCAAAATTTCACCCCCCAGAAATTGCATGCTATGCATGTCAAAAGCTGACTGTTATTGCTTCTGCTCATTGTGGAAGAGTTAGGGCTCAATGTGCCCGTCCAAAAATCAGAAAAACGCGTTCATACAACAAGGAGAATGAGAACACGGAAGTAAGCGGAAAAGTAATTCGGCTAATATTAAAGCCGCGTCAGTAGATATCTGGGCACCGAGACCAATCTTGTTTCTCTTTACATTTCCAATAGTCCCCATTGTACATATGAATCACGCTGCCCGTATAAGGATCCTGCTGTTTAACGAACCAAACTGCCTCGACACCCTTGTAATCTCGGCCTGCACAGAAAAATTATAATTCATATCGGGCCAGTGGCGGATCTAGGATTTTCCTAAGGGGGCGGTATCCCAACTTTTCCAAAAACAGTCAAAAATAGGTCCAAAAATTTGCCCTTAGCGCGCGAAATAGCGTTTTTTTCGGTGTTTTACATTGTATACTTTTACGTAAAATCACTTTTGACGCAATATTTTTTTGTGAAAATTTTATATTTTCGATAATTTTGTGCGAAAAAAATCATTGAATTTCTTTGACTTTAAAAAATCTGGCGCGAAGCGCCGGAAAATTTGTGAAACTAAGGCGGATAGACGTCTAGAAGCATGACTTACTGCTTGATTTCCTGTATTTATAGCATTTGATTCGAAACATCGTAATTTGTATTGAAAATAGAAGAAAACTGTAAAAATAGCTGTTGCTGCTGTTAAAATTGTTTTGAAACCTACAAGAACAGAAAATGGCTTCCTGGTCACCAAGAAAATAAATAAATGTTATTAATAGGCATCATCCGGCGGGTAGCGCCAGAAAAATTTGAGAAATTATGGTCACTGACGGCCAAAAATTATTGCAAATTGCATATCTATTCTTTGTCTCGCCAAATATTTTTGGCCAGTGGGGCGGCGGCCGCCCCTACGCCCTCCTATAATCTGCCCCTGTATAGGGCGTATGATAATGATTGAACATTATGTTCAATTCGACAAATTCGTTTTATAATAATCAGATGATATATATTTTGATTTGATATTTTATATTTTTCCCCAAAAATTTTGCCGAATTTTGTACATGCACAAATGGAGCTTATACAAAAAAAGCACTGCATATACTAGATCCGAATTTCAAAACTTTCTTTTACAGACCCTGGCTTCACAGTTTGCTATCCGCTGAAATTTTTTATCGTACCTACCTACGCATATTTTCAAACACCTGATTACTGAAAACAATATACTCGTATACAATGCGCGTTGAGATAGTGGCATAATCAGATAGTGAATTTTTCTTTCGTTTTTAATTTGACACGTTAATATTTTCCTTATCACAATTTGTATAAATTCCGTTTTAATTATTTAATTAATATCAAATAGGAAAATATTAAAAATTAATTTACGTATAAAAATAGATAACGGAACGTTTTTCTACCATCTAGCATAGCTCTTTCGGCCTCAGCATCTTTTTTACGCCTAGCGGCTCTTTGTTTCTCCTCCAAGCGCACCTTTTCCCCGTTGGATTCGTCCCATTGACCTTCTTCCATTAGCCTTTGATCGGGACGATTTCGGCTATCTGTAGGAGCCACTCCCTCTTCCGGTTCGTTTAGTTCGATAGCTAATTGCGTAAAATTGTACATGCGTTCGGAATTGGGACTGAAATTTGATATGTAATTTAATAAATTTCGTTGAATTAAGTTCAGGTAAGTAACGTCACATAATTCAGCATAAAACTTATTAAATATCTATTTGAGGCCCGTATACAGGATCCCATCAAAATAAGGGGAGGGAGTGGGGCATAGGTGGGCGGCACCAAAATTTGGAGGGGGTTTGCAAGATTTAGCAAAAATCAAAAATGGTCTTAAAATGGTGATATGGCGAAAAAACACCATTTTTTAACCTTTCCCATCTAGCACTATCCATTGGCATCACAAAATTGCGAAAATTGAATTCTGGGGGTATTCCGTTTTTTTGGGGGGTTGGTTTCTCGAGGGGTTGCATACCCCTAAACCCCCACGTTCTGGAGTGGGGTGAGAATGGGACGGGGCGAGGCGGGGCGGGGCGGGCCCAAAGTAAATCAGTTAATGTCTCGGAAATGTCGTAGAGATAGCTCGTACAAACCGCAATTTCCGACTTTTTTAAACATGATCTATCCGTTAAGCTCACAGAGTCGAACTTTTCGACGAAAGAAATTTCTTTCCTCCTAAATAGACTGTGAAAAGTGTCAATTTTTGGTCGAACTCAAGGCAAAACTATGGAAAATACTTCACATTAGCGTTTTTTCGCACGGGCCTCTTTGTACCGTGCAAAAAAACCTCCGAAATCTTTTTGTACGACCGAAAATTTTTTTGTACCATGCATATGTATGTATGTACACAAAAATTTAATTATGTCTTTTACAACATATTTACAATTTGAAAATCGCCATTTACTAACTCTATAGTCACAAATTGCCTTTTTGATCTTTTTCATTTAAATTTAGATTGCATTTTTGATCTTTTTCATTTGAATTTAAATGCTAAAATTATGAAAACACTGGTTTCTCAGTCATTTCATGGGCATGCATAGAAATCGCCTATTTTTTAGTGTAACTAAGTTTTGACGTTGAAAAGGAACAGTTTGTAATTTTGTGAGCGATTATAACGTTAAAAATTACTTGTATGAAAAACTAAGACACATGAAATAAAATGCTAAAAAAATTTAGCATTTCATTTATATGTTCATTGTAATGCATTTTATACGATTCAACAGGCATTCGCCACATCTTTGTTGGAGAAAAGTAATACAACTGCTACGTGTTCAAAAGTTATTGTGCCTTTTACGAGACAGAAATTGCGTGGAATCGAAAATCAAAGTTTAGTGACTTATTTCGGAAAAAGTGAAAAGCTCAACTAAATCTATATTTTGTCTTTCTTATTTTTTGAGCGCATTTTTTTCAAAATGTTTGTGTGTGGTCTAGTCAAAGCGAATAAAACATAAGTCTATTAATGGGCTATGCCATGTAGAATAAGCCAGTCAGTACTAAATTGATTAACGACATGAATGATTTATAATATTATACTCGTTAATTAAAGAAAATTATACATTACCGGAGCGAAACGCCGAAAGTTTCGGATATTTGATCATTAAAAGTCATCTGGTTGTTCAAAAATTAAAATATTTTGATCGACTTACTCTTGGATCTTTCTTTGCACCATACATCTACAGCATGGGAATTCTGGGGGTCAGGCCCAGATTTTTTTTTAAAGTGCATTTTTAGACTAAAAAACGGTGGAGTACACGCAACGTTTTTGTATCCGGCAAAGATTTTTCCCGATGTACAAAAGACTTTTTCGGGACCGTCTTTATACATGTACAAAGATTTTTGGGAAGACAAAAATTGCAAAAAAGGTATTAAATTCGCGAAAATTTTCAGCGCTTCGCACCGAAATGAGTAATTGTGTATTCTATATATATATATATATATATATATATATATATATATATATATATATATATATATATATATATATATATATATATATATATATATATATATATATATATATATATATATATATATATATATATATATATATATATATATATATATATATATATATATATATATATATATATATATATATATATATATATATATATATATATATATATATATATATATATATATATATATATATATATATATATATATATATATATATATATATGGCAGAAATTGCATTCCAAAAGGAAAAATGTCAAATTTTTTAGCGCTTCGCGCCGTTTTACGGCGATTCTTAGTGAATTTTGCCCTTAGAGACTCAGAAATTAGCTAAAATACACTACCAAAAGTCGAACTCTGTTTTTACCACACTGAAATCGCGGCTGTACCTTATTAAAGTACTCCAAATTTGTATGTACAACGTGTACAAAAGATTTTTGGGAAGACAAAAACTGTAAAAGGTGTAAATTCCTAAAAAAATTTTTCCCGAAAAAAGTATTATTGGTCCTTTATGTATATCTTCAAAATGGCAGAATTTGCATTTAGAATGGAAAAATGTTAAATTTTTCGGCGCTTCGGCGCCGTTTTGAGACAATTCTTGGTAATTTTTGGGGTCAGAAACCAGAAATTAGCTAAAATACACTACCAAAGATCGGAAACCCTGTTTTACCACACTAAAATCGCTACTGTACTATATAAAAGTACACAAAAATTTGCATGTACAAAATGTACAAAACTTTTGGGGACCATCTTTGTACAAGTACAAACGGACCTTGTACAAAAAAAACGCTGGGTACACGTCAAAAACACTTTTTTGACGTTTCAGACAATGCTCGTTCTTTCTAGAACATAAAAACGTTAAAAAAATTTAAAATAATTGAGGAAATCATACAAAATATGGTCCAAAATATGGTCAGAAAAATGTGTGTATGGCGCAAAGCGCCAAAAATTTGAGATTTTCGAGCCAAAAAGGGTTAAGAACGCTTAAAAAAGCACACTTTTTACAACTTCTACCAAATGTTACAAAAAATCGATACTTCTGGGGGGGTCGAAGCTATTTTTGCGGGGGGTCATTTGCTATTCTGGGAGGGGTCAAAACCCCAACCCCCTCCAAGAACACGTCTGCTTTGTACTGTGCAAAAATTGCCAAAATTGTTCTTTACACGAGGCCAAAAAAGTTTGCACTGCGCAATATAAACAGTGCTTCACATACGGCAAAAATTCTATGATTTCCCGGCAAACAGATGCAACTTCGTTATCTTTCCGTGCATTATCTCACCTGCCAACCCCCACCCCCTCCCCCTAAATACGACCTGCCTATTTGAATAGTCACAACACAAGCAAATCTCATTGCCTTCAGACAAATGATGCGTTTAACGGAAAGAGCCGACACAAGTGAGTAATAAATTCTTCTCTCAATGGCTAGATCAGTGTTTTTGGGTACTTCAAGCTTTTTTAGCCGTTTGCAAAAAATTACGAATTTTACACTTCCAAACAAGAATTTGAGCATGAATAATATGGATGATGCGCGTGTAAAAGATTTACAAATGGTTTTTTGTCAGTATCTTCACGAATTAAAAATTAAAACCGTTTTTCAATTTAAAATAAAGCATTATCTTTCAACTAGCGATCAGAAGAAGCGCTACCGAAAGTACCTTGCGTGGAAATTAAGCTTAATTATGTATCTAAGTTAATGGGCATGCAGGCAAGTGTACTGTACTGCGTTGGTCTTTGGGCTCAGCCAGCCCGTATCAATAACTTTATATCAGGGAAAATCAACAAAACTTTAAAAATGTATGTAATGCCTTTAGAAGCAATTTGCAAGGACAGATTAATAGAAGGGAACAATATCGCACACGTCGAATCTAAACTTTTCTTTAGGGAAAAAAGAAATTCAAGCGAACTGGATTTTGCCCGGAGCAGCATCCTAAGTTCCAAAATGAAATCAGGTAAGACATGCCAAAAAATCAAAAAAATCATGCGAACGTGCACACGGTCAAAAGTACTGGCAGAGCATTGAACCGAGTTTCCTGGGAGAAGGGGGTAAATGAGTAAATAATGTTGCTTAATGTCAAATTCTGATACTTTTATGAATAATTGTGGTAAAATTTGCGTGGAAACAAATGACAAAAAGGTAGATGGAATGACCTGTTGTATCCATAGGTGGGCGGCACCAAAATTCTGGGGGGTGCAATATTTTTCAAAGGTCAAAAAATAACCTTAAAAGTGGTGGTATGGCAAAAAAACACCATTTTTCAACGTTTCGCATCGAGCACTATCCATTGGCATCAAAAATTGCGAAAAAAACAACAACAAAATTTCAAAAATTGAATTCTGGGGGGAGTATTTTGGTTTCTCGGGGGGGGGGTGCATACCCCAAACCCCCACGCCCAGGTGTGGTTGTAACCTCATATATGTACGAGATAATAGAACAAAAACGTGTGGAGGAATGAATTAGACAGTCTACAGCTCTAAAAATGAGTTTATATACTTGAAATTATACTTTTAGACGTCGTTTGATGGTTTTCATGCTTCGAGCTATAGGTTTCGGTCCAAAAAGGTCTGAGGGGTGCGCCTTTCAAGAGTTCTGGAAGAGGATAACCCCATAACCCCAGTGCGCATGTGTGGAATCATGCATTATATAATAGAATCGACCGATCGAAATCTAAAGTGGAATTCCGAAAATACCGTAAAAGATTATGAACAGGAAATCAAATTACATTAACAATACGTACAGAGACTATTGAATTTAATTACAGCGGATTATGCCTCTTCCAGAGGGGTTTCAAGGCAGAGGTTTCGATCACAGGCTTGCCACCATTAGCTGTCTTGTTCTCATGAACGACCCGGCCAAATTCGATCGAATCGTCCCACATTCCTTGGAGAACGAATCTAGCCGTGCCTTTCTTATCAGTCACAACACCAGTGACCTTAAGGAAAGACTTATGATAAGATTACTGTAGGCAACCGTGTTATTCCCTACTTGACCATGTATTTTTAGCTTTTTTTAATAGGCGAGATGTTTTTTTTTAATTTTTACATCGTTATGCTAATAGTTTTAATTGACCTTATATGATAGTTGCAAGCACTTGATTTCAGAATGGAATTGTTCTGCTACAATTATACTGTAGCATTCACCTACAAAAAACAACAGCATTAATTTATATGAATTTAGCTTACAGTGGTCGCCATGGAAGATGACGCGCCATCACCCTCAGAATTATAATGGATGGTGCGTCGCGAGCGCCGCATTTCGTCCATCATGCGCCATCATCTCTTTTTTCTATTCTTTGCCATTAACCTCCATCATCCCGTTAATCTGGCGATGCGGACGGCGCAATTTAGCTATTAATAGCGCCAACAAGGAAGCGCGCACGTGAATGCTGGTGCGCTTCCTTCTTGTTGGTGCTATTAATAGCTGAATTGCGCCGTCCGCATCGCCAGATTAACGGGTTGATGGAGCTTAATGGCGCTGAATAGAAAAAAGAGATGATGGCGCATGATGGACGTAATGCGGCGCTCGCGACGCACCATCCATTATAATTCTGAGGGTGATGGCGCGTCATCTTTCATTGCGACCACTGTATATTGTCAGGATTAAACGTATGATTTTTCTTTTTCTTAATTTTCAGATTGAACTTTTAAATTAACTCTTCTGCCTTCCTTAAATGTTTTTTAACCCAATTCGATTAGTAAATCCTCAAAATTTTAAATCCACATAAACATTGTATTTTCAAGTTCAAAATGAAACTGAAGTGCATTTTGATAAATTAAAAGAGTTGATTAACTATTCATTAATTCGAATAAGTCATGTGACGCGTACATAAACAGACTTACCCGTGAATTACATACATAATTTACATAGCTTATTCCAAAACTGACAATTAAGAAGGCGGAAAGCAGTACACAAACACGTGAAATGATCAATGTTTACATATGAATCGTAATCATTTTGCAAATGAAATTTTTCCAGAAAAAAATTCACCCCTCTCACCACCTACGATGGAAAAATTTTAACATACGTATTACAAATAATAAAACCTTTCTTGGGGGCTCCCTTGAAAAATATGAATAAGGTATATATTTTAGATGGCATTTATCGCCCGTCTTATTATTTTCAATCGTCATCTCGCCATGGTTATCAACCCATAGTTTGCCAACGATAATATTGTGCACCGTGGTCGTCACTTTTCTCCAAGTATATACGTTTCCTGACCTGAACATAATTTATTCACGCATAGATCAGGTAGGAGAAATTATTAGCAGCTTTCAGTTTCGAAGGGGATCCCAAGACCGCAATTTTTAATTGAGGATAGAAAACATACTTACTTCTTCACAGGCACGTATCTCTGGGGAAATGGGGGGTTCGGACTCTTCCCCCGAAATTCAGAGAAAAATATGACTTTTTAAACGTTATTTTGTGCTATTTTTGGCTTTTTTGGGCTTAGTCCCCCCAAAATTGGTGTTGGTCCCCCCAAAATAGAACGGCAAGCTACGTGCCTGCTTCTTCAAATCAGAAGACAAATATGTAAGTCGCGTAAATGCTTTCCTGCTAGTGAATAAAAACTGGAAAAGCAACTTAAACTGCATTATTATTATTATTATTGACTAAATATACTGGGTTAGGTGGCCCATAAACAAATGGCTATATTCCGATTTAACAGGTCATACGTTCGACTAATGTGAAGATAAAGATTAAATGCAAAGACAGAAGCTAAGAAAATATTCGTCAATTTAATGACGAGAAATCAGTCGTGTAGATAGTCCAAGCGATAAATTTGTTGTATACAAATATGAAACAACGTGAAAAATGTTTGAAATTTCGAAGAAAAAAATTTTTTAACGACAATATAGAGCTCGCGGAGATACGCTCAAGAATGCATTTATTTTCGCCTATCTATGGTTCTCGTGATATCTAGCTTCAAAATCTTCGCCCCGCTCCACCCTCCTCCGAAATAAATTCTGGATACGGGCTTGGCAGGACCAATGACGCTACTGGCGTTTAAACAATATTTAAGTGCGGCGTAAACAGCGCCCTAATCGTTGACACCTGACCAACCAGGCACGTACATAGCTGGCCGTCCTATTTTGTGGGGACCAACACCAATTTTTGGAGAACTGAGCCCAAAAAAACCAGAAATAGCACAAAATAACGTTTAAAAAGTTCTATTTTTCCAATTTTTCTGAATTTCGGGTAGTCCGAACCGCCCCCACCCCCACCCCATCCTCCCAGAGATACGTGCCTGCACCTGACCAAAACTTTTTAAACGGTATGACGGAAGACGCTTCTATCTGTCTAATGCCGTCGGTCCTAAGGTTTTATGTTCACGTCAGCCGAAGTAATTACTAGTTAAATCCGAATGAACCCTTTTTTATGGACGACCGTTTAATTACGAATAATATGTCGTAATATATTTTATTATGTCATACTAATGAACATGTTATTTCAGCAAATTTGATCAATAAATAAAGAGCAATTCAAAGTGAATCTAGTCGAATCATTGATGTTTTAAAAATAATTTTTAAAAATAATGTGAAAATAACAAAAAGAAAACATAGTACAACAAGAGTAAAACTAACTTGTGAAACTGCAAGTGCGCTATGCCCAGCGGTATGACGGAGAGATATTTACCACGAAATTTGGACGACATAGTAAATTCTTGCCAGGCCGTCCAACCGCGGCCTTCGGCGTATTGAGCGGCTGCCGGTGGATGATGGCTCACCTAAGTTTTATTCGCGAAAAAATTCATTAGAGAGTTTTGAAACTGTTAAAAAATTAAAGTTTATTTTTTATTTAAATTGAATGTTTTATATATTTAAAAAAGGAATTTTAAAATTTCAAAAAATTTTACCTACAATAGAGTCATTGACAATTTTTTTAATGATGAAGGAGAAAGAGATCGGGCTTTTTCGCTAATATTCCGATTGATTCGATAATGTAGCCAAAGGATGCTAAGAAAACCAAAAAACGAATGTGGTTGAAAAATTTGAAAATTCAATTATCACCCCAGATGTCGATTTTAGAGAAAAATGATACTGGAAAATTTTGTGAAAGCAGCCAAATACTGAAATAGGACCGCAAATAATTATGAGACGTTCCGCTTTAAATCAGGTCACATCAGCATTGGGTTGCCATCGGGCGTGGGAAAAAGTTTGAGGGAGTTCAAACCCCCAAGAATTCGTTAGACCCCCAAGGATCCGTTAGACCTTTAAGAATTCGGTAGACCCTCATAAAGCGATACACCCTCAGGATTGAATTTTCGGCATGTTTTTTGGGTTTTTTGTTGGTTTTGCACCATCCAAACCCCATAATTTAGCTGTTGCCCATGTACGGTCGCCTCGTCATGCTTTGAATAATTTTTATTCAGGATTTTTCGAATTATCCTGATCGATTGCCCGTTTTATTAAAAAAGATACCCACTCATTGTTAAAATAATATAGTTTTTGATTACATTTTTCTTTTAGCCCACTTCACACCACGATCAATATCGCACTATTATTAAAATAAATCTAAATTTAAATTTGAATTTTCAAAGAAAATTGGAAATATCGCAATAAAATGCCCGTCTGCATTAGAGCCATACCTGGGCGTGGGGGTTTGGGGGTGTGCAACCTCCCAGAAACTAAAATACCCCCAGAAACCAATTAAACCCCCATAATTGAATATTTGAAAAGTTTTTTTTTCGCAATTTTTTGATGCCAGTGGATAGTACTCGATGAGAAACGTTAGAAAATGGTGTTTTTTCGCCATACCACAATTTTTTAGACCATTTCTTGACCTTCGAAAAAATCTTGCACCCCCCCAGAGCTTTGGTGCAGCCCACCTATGATCTTAGCCCTCCAAAACCCACTTGTTCATTTATGACGCGCCAGCCCAGATCTTCCATGCGATCGCATTCGTAAGTCTCGCCTAACAACGGATTAAAAGGTTTTCCAATGCGGACCGCGGTCGATGCGTAGGCGGACACTGTGAAGGCGGCCACGTAACACAATTGCTCACACGGATCTGAGCACGCAGCCGCTCTGTCTAATAAATAGGCGTATTCGAAGTCCTCCGTTAGCCGTTGCAACATAGAAAGGGGTTCGTTGAAATTCACCTGTACGAAAAACCCTACAATTTTGCATGAGGTTCGCAGGCACACACGGGCGTGGGGGTCTGCAAGATCAGGACCCCCAGAATCTGAAGGACCCCAGAATCTGAAGGACCCCAAAAAATCGATCGACCCCCAAAACTGAATTTTCTGTGGTATTTTTGGCAATTTGACCCATACGGACTCCTCGGATTTTCGCTCCTGCCCACGTACGTTCGTAGGAGAAGTTTGAGCAGCGTACATGGACAAATCGTACAACTTCATTCAATCCAGTATCAATGGGAACCGGGTCGGTATCAATGGGAAGAGCGGCCGGTATCAATGGAGAATTTAGGAATAGTTAAAATGGAGAAAATTCACAAAAATGACTCTAAAATCAGTCAATCTACTAGAAATTGGAATATAAAATCCAGGAAAATTCGTGAAAACCTTTTGAAAATCAGTTTATCAACCAATTAATCAATGAATAACCAACCAATAATCAGTCAAACAATCAATAATTAATCAATTAACCACTAAGCAACCAATCAACCAACCAAGCAACCAAGCAACCATTTAGTACAAGGACAGCCAACCAAATAATTGAGCAGCCGGTATCAATGGGAAGACCGGCCTTTGTCCATTGTTTATTATTTATTATATTATTCATATTATTTATGAATAATATAGCGTAAAATAGAAACGTTTTTGATTTACCAAAAAATTCAATAAAGTATTATAAATCTTATAAAATGTCCTGGTTTAAAGGCTTTTGGCGATCTTTTTATTTCAAAAAGTGCCAATTTTTTGGCCCTCGCGCTTAATAGTCATATTTGACAACATTCTGATGAATTTATTGAAGTTTTCTTGGAAAATTTATCGTCGGCAACGCCTAAAAATGATGTTTTTGACGCAAATTCGTTGTTTTGGACCCAAAAAAGGCACTTATGGAAAAATTTTAGATTTCATCGCCACCGTCAGATTCCAATGATGTGCATGTATGGTGGTCAGATGGGAGAAAGTTATCGCCCAAATATTTGTACGATCGATTTGAAACTGCAGAAACAAAAGCTAGAAATAATGTAATAAGTGGTTTGACGACGAATCTCCATAGCAAGGTCGGCCGCCCCACCCAAGATGTTGAATTTTCATAAATTTAACTGCAAATAAGTCAAAATTAAGAAGAAGAAAATTTTGCACAGAGCGCTAGAAAATTTTGCACAGAAGCGCTAGTAAATTTCAGTAAGTTATTGATAAGTATGCAGCTGCAACAGGCAAATTTGAAGCTGATCTGATGACGTGTACATTTTTAATCAATACCAGATATGCACGCATGGGAGGGTACGAGTGCGGAGAGGTCTGAGATGTTAATTTATAATAATAAGTTAATTTGATTTATTGAATAAAGAATAAATTTCATTTGATTTATATTTAACTTAATTTTATTCGATTAATTTATATTAAATTATAATGATCTAATTTTAATCATTAATCGATTTAATTAAACTATTAATAAATCGTCTAATTTGATTTATAATAATTCATAATTATTCATTATGCTCAAAATGCTTATTGCACCTATACAAATGGCAAACACACATGCACACTGGGTGGGGGTATGGGGGTATCCCCCTACCACAACTTTTGGAAGGCATACCCCTCAGGCCATTTTGGACCAAAATCGATTGCTTGAACCATGAAAATAGCCTCAAATGACGTCCGACAGTGTAATTTCAAGTACATGTACATATTTTTCGAGCAGTAGATTATTCAATTCATTCATCCAGACATTTTTCCTTAATTATTTTGTATGAATTTAATGTAACAAGTCATTCCATTGCCCTTATTGTTATTGATGTCATCAAATTTAACCAAGAATATTCATGAAAAACCAAATGCGACTGATTAAGTACAAAAATTTTACATTAAATAGGTAGAAAATACCCTTTCACACCCCCCCAGAAAACTCGACTTACCCCTCCCAGAGCTTTTGACCGTGTGCATGTATGATGGAAAATCATACTGTTTTCACGAGATTGTCAAATTTATAAATATTTCTGAGGCCACTGCAAATCAATTAAGCTTAAAAATCGACCATCTTTTAATGAACTAAACTGAAAATCAATACACCAATGTAGAAAATATCAAGAATTGTCATATTGTGTATGTTATGCGCACATTTATTTAAAAAATTAAGCTGTTTTATGTATATAATATCGCAAAAGGTAAAAAGCTTATGAATTCACCGGCATAGGAATTTTGGTCAATTCTTTACCAATGCAGTTTTTCATAATGCTCCACAAGTTAATCGACGAGTTTATTCTCGGTGGTATTGACGATCGACGCTGCCTACTTGGTTTGCGTGAAATATTGTCCTTAAAAATTAAATCGGTGAGAAAATCATTCGATTTGTGAATCAGCGCTCAATTGGGAAATGTAGAGCATAATAACTCGCACTAAAGGCAAGTCGTCTTCTCCAGTTTCACAAATTTATGCTATATATAATTATCCAAAGTAGTTAAGAGTCTTTCCAGCATTTTATCTATTTCTTATCAATTTTCCGATAAAAAGAAGGCATTTTCAAGCAGATCTCAAGACTAACATATTTCTAGAATTATGATCAAAAATTAAAAAGTTTAAAGTCTTTCTCTCGCCCCGAAAAATGGCCCTCACTAAGATTAAGGGGGAAAATATGGGTTACATTGGTTACATTTACATTTCACATTTACATTACATTTACATTTTAACTACATTACACTTTATTTTTACATTTACATTTACATTCACATTTTTAAATTTTACATTTGCAATTTACATTACGTATTACATACATCTATGTTTTACATTTTATTTACATTTATATTTTACATTTACATTTTACATTTGTTACGTTTTTTGTTTTATTATTAGTACAATAAATAATATTTACATTTTACATTTTCATTTACATTTACTTTAAACACTTGGCTCACGGAAAAAACCATGAGCGCATGCTACGTTTTTTGCCTTAAATTTATGCATTTCGTCTGAAATGTGAAGGCTTTCCTTTCATGATAAAGAGAACTTAACAAATGGTCCAAATTTATAGGAAAGGGTTTATTTAGTTTCAGTGGGGAACAAGGGGATAAATTTATTGTCAAATTTATAATCTAACGATTTTTATCGCAGAACATTCTGATGCTGTACGAGGACGAGGTCTAAAATAGCTAACGACTGCTTAGAATCTTTCTCAGTAGTGCTTCTTGAACATTTGCTGGGCATTTAACGGCTACTTACTCTTATATGGAAATGGCGTTGAAGAAACGAGTTTGTGTTAATTGATTGTTTTGATATTATTGTTCGTCTTTACTTCCTTAAGGCTACGAAAACGTTAAAAGCGTTTTAATTCGTTGTATTACACTCATCGTTTCGAAAATATTCGTTGCTTAGGTTTGTATAAAACAATAGAAATTAGGCGATGGAACGACTTGAACCATCAAATAATTAACTGAACAATGGAAGAAAAGTGCCTGAATGAATGAATGAATGAATGAATGAACAGTCTACTGCTCGAAAAAAAGAATTGGGACCATAGGTGAGCAGCAACGAAATTCTAGAGGTGCATGATTTTTCAAAGGTCAAAAGATGGTCTTAAAAATGGTGGTATGGCGGAAAACACGATTTTTGAACCTTTCTTATCGAGCACTATCCATTCTATCATTGGCATCAAAAGATTGCAGAAAAGACAAAAAAATTTCAAAAATTAAATTCTGGGGGGGAGTAATTTGGTTTCTGAGGGGTGCATACCCCCAAATCTCCCCTCCCCTCACGCCCATGTGTGTTTAAGACTACATCGTTTGGCGCTCTTTCACAGGTTTAGCAATGTTTTGGTCCGAAAATTGCCAGATGGTAGTATGCTCTATGAAACTTCAGGTAGGGGAACACCCCTGATACCCTCAGTGCGCAGGTCTGCTTACGGAGCTAAAATAGTATTTTATTAACAATTTTTTAAATTTTTCTCCTATCTCTCGATTCTTCTTTAAACGTCGCACAAGTAAGTGTCAGAGGACATTTCCAACTTCATACCCGGGAAATTGTTAATATTTTTCCCCGTCCAACCTTCCAAACAAAAGGTGGTTGTCCTGGTTGTAAAAATGGTGGTCCAATTATCAGTTTTAAAATTTAACACTATAGCTTGGAAAATTGGGTTTCCTCGTTCGAAAAATGGTACAGCACCTAAAAAAGATAATTAATTTGACCCAGGAAGTGATTGTCCGGGTCTAAAAATGGGTGTGCCTAAAAACTTGTTATCTCGGTCAAAAAGTGGGATTTTTCGGGCTTTATTGTACAAAACTTATCCCCCGTCCAAATGACCCATTTTCCCTGTCCAACTTTTGATTATCTCCGTCAAGTGTAGTCGGGCAGAAACAGAGTATTACTACAGATCATACCTGAGCGTGGGGGGTTCTAGAGTATGCATCCCCAGAAACCAAAATACCTCCCCACCAGAAACCAATTTTTGAAAATTTTTTTGTTTTTTTCGCAATTTTTTGATGCGAATGGATAGTGCTCGATGAGAAACGTTGAAAAATGGTGTTTTTTCCCATACCACCATTTTTAAGGCCATTTTTGACCTTTGAAAAAATTTTGCACCACTCCCCCCCCAGAATTTCGGTGCCGCCCATCTATGCTACAGAAATTCTTTCCCTTGCGTGGTGCGAAAAAAGCCGTAAACGAAAAAAGATTACTTTGATTAAATTGTCAAAAAATCGTTGACTTCAAGCTAAAAAAGTTCATAAAAATAAATAATTCCTGATTGAAATTCGGGAAAATCTAAAAATACGCTGAGCAAAACGCCTACTCGTCGAAAATCTAGCGTGGGTGGCGAAATTATGAATTCAAGGTTGAAGGAGGCGGGAGATTTTAATAGAGGAAATTCACAAGATCTAATCTAGGATACGTATGCATGCACCTACATGTGGGTTACTACAGACCATCACAAATTGATAATAAGAAGCAGAAAATTAAAATTTATCTCCCCGCGTGAAGTCGGTCGTCTTCCCCATCCCGCCCCAAAGTCAGAAAATTTTTGACCCTCCACCACGTTTTATTTTTATTCGGCAAAGATTTTTCCCAAGGTACAAAGACTTTCGTGGACCGTCTTTGTACACGTACAAAGATTTTTGGGAAGACAAAAACTGCAAAAAAGGTTTGAAATTTGCTAAAAATTTCCGGTGCTTCGCGCCGAATTGAGTGATTGTGTGATCTATACATATATCTTTATGTCAGAAATTGCATTTTGAAAGGAAAAATGTCAAATTTTTCGGCGCTTCGCGCCGTTTTAAGACGATTATTAGTTATTTTTGCCCTCAGAAACCCAGAAATTAGCTAAAATACACTACCAAAGGTCGAACAACTCTGTTTTTGCCACACTTAAATCGATACTGTACCATATTATACTACCCAAAAATTTGTGTGTACAAAATGTACAAAGACTTTTAGGGACTATATTTGTACAGGTACAAATGGACCTTGTACAAAATAAACACTGTCCCCCACCCATTTTTAGCCAAAACCTGCGTTTTCTTGCTATTTTCGAGTGCTTTTTTCGCCATTTCATGTGCTTTCTGCCATTTTTGACAAAAAATGAAGGTCATTTACCCCCTTCCCCCCAATGATAGCCGGGAAACCCCTTCTAAAATTTCGAAGTGTTACATGTTATGTATGATAAGAAAGAAGCAATCTATGTAAGTAAATGAAACCAATATTACAGTTCAGTAGATTGGTTTGTCATTTCTTTACATAAATTATGACTGGCATGATGGCATGGCATCAGAAACTAAGTTACCGGATAGATGAGATCAGATCACAGATGCACAGCATCTGGCCGATCTGGGGGAGGACGGGTCAACTGGTCTGCAGAGGGGTCGACAACTTAACTTTTGCGGGCCAAAATGACCTCAAAAACTGGTACAAGCGCTAAAATAGCGTTAAAACTACGTTATTACACAGTTTCTGGCCAATCTGAAACACTTCTGAAGGAAAAGAATAGAATATTTTTTAATTTTCAATTTTCATCCTTTTTTGCCTTCATTTTACCTCATTTTCGGAGAAAATTTCACGTTTTTCTGTTCTGGGGTCTAGACCCCCCTAACTCCTCCCCCACGTGCATGCTGGATGTGCTTACTGTTTAGAGAACGAAATCCGAAATCAAACACCGAATTATTAGCACAATTAATTTAGAGTAAATCGAAATGTGAAATTCATTAACATACTATACTAGGCGACTTTTCTTGAGCAACATTTGGCGCCAAAGCATCCGTTTTGGTCTCCGGCAAGGTAATTATTTGACATCTAAGCAACTCGTGCGTTATCCTACGATCTTTTATCCTTTTTGGCTCTTCCTCGTCTTCTAGATCCGCCGATTCTCTTGAAAAAATAGAAAATTTAATTAAGATTATCACGACCATAGGTGGGCGGCACCAAAGCTCGGGGGAAGGCAAGATTTTTCCGAAGGTCAGAAAATGGCCTTAAACATGGTGGTACGCACACCTGGGCGTGGAGGGGAGTTTGGAGGGGTATGCACCCCCAGAAACCAAAAATACCCCCCCCCCGAATTCAATTTTTGAAAATTTTTTTCGTTTTTTTCGCAATTTTTTGATGCCAATGGATAGTGCTTGATGAGAAACGTCGAAAAATGGTGTTTTTATCGCCATACCACCATTTTTAAGGCCATTTTTTGACCTTCAAAAATCTTGCACCCCCCCCCCAGAATTTTCTTGCTGCCCACGTATGGTGGGTATGGCGAAAAAACACCATTTTTAAACGTTCCTCATCGAGCGCTATCCATTGGCATCAAAAAATTGTGGGGGGAAACAAAAAAATTCTCAAAAATTGAATTCTGGGGGAAGGGTCTTTTGGTTTCTGGGGGTGCATACCGCCGAAACCCCACCCCATGCCCAGGTATGATCACGACTCCACAACAGGCACACCAAACCGAAGCCTTATACTAGTCAAACCGACTAAGCGCTTGAGTTTCTACGGCGGGAGGTCGAAGAGATTCGATCTTGATTGATGAAATCACCTGAATGTTGAGCAGTTATGCACAGCATGGGAATTGTGATGGAAGGGGTTAAATTTTAAAGTGCCTTTTTAGGCCCCAAAATGGCGGGTATGCGTCCAAAACATAGTTTTTCGGTGTTTCTGACTATGCTATATCTTTCTAGAGCATAAAAACAAAAAATTTCGATAAAAATTTGAAAAAGTCGAACAAATTGAACAAAATATAGTCTAAATATGAATGAAAATTTGACACTTTTGGGCAAATATATAGATAGCTAGAAACGCTAGAAAAAGCACCTTCTCTACGGATTTGAAAAAAATTTGGAGACTTCAAAAAAGATCGCGAATTCTGGGAAGGGGCGCAAAAATTTCTAAGGGAGGGGGAGTGAAATTTTTCTGATTTTTTTAAAATTTTTTTATTAACTGACTTTTAAACTTACTAACTTATTTCAATTAATGAAGACAGCAATTTTGCATATTATCAACAATGCTAAACCTTTCAGGCCCCGGGCGCAAGCTTATTTAAAACGTGGTTTCAAATTAGCAAAAAACCTACTTCGCGAAGAATACATACTATGAATTCTCGCAATTTTGCTAGCTGAATCACTTTATCGCATTTCATCTAAAATTTATTATGACATCTTTTCAAAACCTCAATACTACACACTGTACAGACCGAAAATTATACTGCTGAAAATATTTATACCTTAATTGCATTGAGCCTTCATCTACGGTGCCATATGCGTCTTCATTTTCAAGGTCTTCAGCTGCATCATGAAACGTTTCAATATCTTCATCGGGCATCGCTTAATTTAAAGAAAATATACGATGAAAAGTTGATTTCACTTTTGGAATATGAAAACTACTAATTAATTAGACAAAAAATGAATAGGAAAAGGATGACTACGTATGTACATAAATTTAACTTTCATTCATTTGAATGTACACCTTGCTTTGTGTCTCTATCAACAATATATTACACGTTTTTAGATACGGCACTTGGGCACTTGTGCCTTCGACCGAATATGCACGTAGGGTTAGGGCTAGATCCTAGAATGAAACAATAGGAAACTTTCTGAGAAAAGTAACGCAAAATGAAGGTCAGCGATGATTAAAATCAAAATTTGTCTACAAAAAAGATCGTTTTAAGGCTGTTTCAGCATCTATATTAGAGCTGTGCCGGGGCCGCCTTTATGCCGGGGCCAGGGCCCGGGCGTAGGCCCCGGCGCCGGGGCCAAGAAAAGCGTGTTTTACCGTGTTCATAGTACGACCCTACCCTATATCTTATACCTATATATATATATATATATATATATATATATATATATATATATATATATATATATATATATATATATAAAAAAAAAAAAAAAAAAAAAAAAAAAAAAAAAAAAAAAAAAAAAAAAAAAAAAAAAAAAAAAAAAAAAAAAAAAAAAAATATATATATATATATATATATATATATATATATATATATATATATATATATATATATATATATATATATATATATATATATATATATATATATATATTCTTGCTAGTGGATATGCGCGTCAAGCGTTAATATTTGTTGGGATTACAAGATATAACAGAACATGGGCATCGGGGGGCTTAGGACGTGGGCGTGTGGGGGGTGAAGGGTATGCACCTCCCAGAAGTTGGAATACCTCCCCCAGAATTCAATTTTTTGAATTTTTTTGCTTTTTTAGCGATTTTTTGATGCCATTGGATAGTGCTCAACGAGAAAAGTCGGAAAATGGTGTTTTTCACCACCACCCACCAGAAATTTTTTCACACTCCCAAAATTTCGGTGCTGCCCACCTATGGTCTAGACCCCCAGAATTCACACTCTCCCCCCAAAAAAATCCGCTAGACGCCCCAGAAATTGATTTTCAGAATTTGTTTTTCTGCGATTTTTTGATGCTAATGGATAGCTCTCATTGAGAAACGCAAGAAAACGGTGTTTTTTCGCCCTACCATATATTATCAGGCACTTTTTGACTTCGAAACGTTTTGGAACCCCAGAATTTTTGAGCTGCCCATGTATGGATTTAACTCCTCTGACTTGGATGTGTTTTTCAATGAGCTTTACTTCGCACTTTTTTAGGCTTATTATTCTATTTGTTCTGATAGACGTAGCTGTCTGCTACCAAGCAAGCTGGAAAGCTCGGCTAAATGAATTGCAATTCAAAATATGTCAATTTTGATTATTAACTAGAAATTTGAACCAGCCTGACATAATAAAATTAAGAATTGAATTAGCAAGATGTGTGGTGTTGCTTGAAATTGAGCTTGAAGGTAAATCTGCCCGAAACATTATCAATTTTCTACATTATAATCAATTCTAACACTGGCCCCGGCGCCGGGGCCGGGCCTGGCCCCGGCACAGCTCTAATCTATATGTACCAGTTTTTGAACCTATTTTGGCTAGGAAAATTTGTAACAAATCCCCCCTCCGTACATGGGCAGGGGGTAAGAGGGGGTATTACTACCCCAAAGAACTAATAGCTGTATAACCATTTTATTCGAAAAAACATTGCAATATAGCCCTTTTCTAAGCTAAAAAACTCACTACGTATGTAGCCCTTTTGGACTGAAAAATATACCGTGTGAGTCATACATGAAGCCATACATGGGCAGCAAGAAAATTCTGGTAGAGTTAAATCACCGAAAATTGCCAAAAATGTTACTAAAAATACAATTTTTGGATCTACAGTAATCTGCGGGGGTTTTTTAACTTCTTGGGGGAGTATACCTCAAAGCCCCCGCCCATGTGTGCATGTAAGGGCTCATAATTTTAGTTGGGGGTCTCCGGCATATATGTACAGCATGTAATTCTGGGGGGTCAGGCACAAAAATTTTTTAAAAAGTGCCTTTTTAAGCTTAAAAACGATAGGCACACGTCAAAAACACTGTTTTTTGACGTTTCAGACAATGCTCGTTCTTTCAAGAACATAAAAACGTTTTAGAAATTTTCAAACAAATTATGTGTGTATGGTGCCAAGCGCCGGAAATTTGAGATTTTTGAGCCAAAAATGGGCTAAAACGTTTAAAAGGCACACTTTTTAGAACTTTTACCAACTTTTACAAAAAATCGATAATTCTAAGGGTTCGCAGGCAGCCATTTTGCAAGGGGGAGTCGGTTACCATTCTGGGGGTCAACCCACCCCAGGACACATCTAGTCTCCAGCCATTTTCAGGGGGCGGAGGCGGTTAACGACCTCCAATTTTTGGCCAAAAATTGTCAAAAAAACACCTAAAAACGACCAAAAAATTGAATGTCTTCCAAAAATCGGTGGAGGGGTCAACAATTTTCTGGCTCTTGTGGGATTGCGGACAACCAACTTTACGTGGGGCTCCTCATCCCCCTGCAACATGTATGGTATGAGTTCAGAAACGCTATATAATTATTTTTTATGAGTTTCAAAAGGATTTACAACAGCTAATGTCCCGACTTCAAGAAACGCTAAATATCTATTTTCAGTCCAAAAAGGCTCGTACCTGACTTTTTTACTTCAAAAACGCAATATGTATTTGCCACAAATGCTCGAAAAGGATGGTTTTAAGGCGATGTCATCGTTCTTTCGCTAAAGAATTGTTTTTACAAAGCACTCAGCGTATATCTCAAAGTTTTTGATTTTCATTCCTACATGAAAGTTTTATCCTTCGCCCCTATGAGATCATACATGTAACGGCTCGAAATTTCGGGTGAAGATCCCCGCTCATCTTTAGGGGGGGGGTGAATGACCTACATTTTTTTTGGCCAAACAGAGCCAAAAAACACCTAAAACCGGCCAACGGGGGTCGAAAATTCTTTGGCTTCAAGAAAGGTATGGGGGACATTCAACTTTGGGTGGGGGATCCCCCATCCCCCTGTTACATGCATGTATGTAACCCCCAGACCGTCCATTCTGTGTATTTATGCTCTCTACCAGACGTGTTCTTGGGGGGTTGATAGGTTGTGACCCTCCCCCAGAATGGCAAGTGATCCCTCGCAAAATGGCTGCGACTCCTTTCCCAGAATTATCGATTTTAATAAAGTTGGTAAAAGTTGTGAAAAGTACGCTTTTTTAAGCGTTTTTAGCCTATTTTTGGCTCAAAAATCTTAAATTCTCGGCGCTTCGTACCAAACACACATTTTTTGACCATATTTTGTTCAATTTACTCAATTTTTTCGAATTTTTTTATGTTTCAATGTTCCAAAAAGAAGAATCATTGTCTGAAACGTCAAAAAACACTGTAATTGACGTGTAACCATCAGTTTTTTTGTTTAAGGTCCGTTTGTACATGTCCAAAGATGATCCCCAAAAGTCTTTGTACATTTTGTACATGCAAATTTTTGTGTACTAAACTATGGTACAGCAGCGATTTTAGTGTGGTAAAACAGGGTTTTTTGACCTTTGGTAGTGTATTTTAGCTGATTTCTGGGTTTCTGTCACCAAAAATTACTAAAAATTGTCTCAAAACGGCACGAAGCGCCGAAAAATTTGACATTTTTCCATTCTAAATGCAGATTCTACCATTTTAAAGATATGTTGGACAAACAATTACTAATTTCGACGCGAAGCACCGAAAATTTTTAGGAGTTTCACACCTTTTTACAGTTTTTGTCTTCCCAAACATCTTTGTATATGTACAAAGACGGTCCTGGAAAGTCTCTGTACATCGGGAAAAATCTTTGCTAAAAACAAAAGAAACACTGGCACCCATCTTTCTTTAGCCCAAAAAATACACTTTTTAGAAAATTTTTGGGTCTGACCCGCCCCAGAATTTCCATGCTGTACATGTATGCTTCCTACTTCCGTTTTAAACAAGCTGTTCATTTTTTCGACAACAACATAAAATAGTAAATTTGAAAGTATGTAATCCTGTCAAGAGCAAATAAACAGTTTCCCAATGATTTGAAATTTATTGATTGGATTATGGACGAAGTTTGCATTTGTCATTTGCTTCTATGTATTTGCAAGACTAAACATCATTAAAACATGGTTTTCCCATCACTGAATCCATGAATACTACCGGTAACACATTCAAATTCACAATCTTATCTGAAAGTTTGCCACAGCTTACAAGGAGACATGGATCTAATTCGTATTGACGCTTCTTTTCTCGCTGCCCTTTCCAATGCAGAATGTTGCTTAGCTAATTCTTCGATTTGATTCTGCAGACGAATTCGCTTTTCGTGCTCCATTTGCAACAAACGTTGCCATTTTCTACCCTGACTTTGTGCAATGCTCGTAAATTCATTGCAAGCCTGTAAAAAATAACGTTAGCCATTTCAATAGATACACAGCACGGCCGTTTTGGCGGGTCAATCGATCCGGCTGGCTGGGGTCAGGCAGAGGAATTTTTGGGCAAACATTGCGTCAAAGACTGATCTAAATGCTATAACAGCGCAAAACTATGTTAATCCATAGTATCTGGTCAACTTCAAGCATTTTTGCAAAAAATTAATTTTCGTCCATTTTTTTATCTCCATTCTGCCTCATTTCACACAGAAAATTTCATATTTCTTCCATTCTGATGTTTAAACCTCCAAACACATCTCCCACATGCACGTCTGGTCATATCCCGTGAATAACCGTAATTAATCAATTCAATGACTAACAGAATACATGCAGGTCAGGGTAGACTGGCAGGGAGACATAGGATGCTTCAAAAAAGTAAACAAACAGCTGTCGCTGGTTCCAAGTAAATTTTAGCTTACGGAGTTATTTTTTCAAAACATCGCTAAACATCGATATTTTTGACTGCGTTGTTTTCGATAAATCGGGGTCTAATTAACCAATGTTCTTTATGAACGTAACCAGCAAGATATCCTATCAGGCCCCATTACAGGATAGTAGCAACCTGAAAAAACTGGTGTAAGCGCTAAAATAGCGTTAAAACTACAATATTACATAATTTCTGGTCAATTTAAAGCATCTTTGAAGAAAATCTTCAATTTTCATCAATTTTTTGCCTTTTTTTGCCCCATTTTCCCCAAAAATTTCAATTTTTCCTTTCTTATAGGGGTTTAGACTAGACCCAAGCCCCTCCCCTATGTGCATGTCTGGTCATCATGATAGCCGCTATAAAACCCTTTATGTGACAAAACAGCGTTTTAGCATTTTGAGTCCATTATGATTGCATTACATCACTTTTGACCATGAAAAATATATAAATTCATCAATTTAGCTAAACAAATTGATTTTCAGACCATTTTGACACTATTTTGAGCATTTTTTGGGCAAACAAGACAAAAACTGTTAGTCGGACGCCAAGCATCGAAAAATTTTGACATTATTGCTTTTGCCCTCAAAATGATGCAAAAAATGTTCAACCAGCTCAAAATCCCCTGACATGTCAGTATCTACCTGTCTGAGTCTACAGAGGAAATATCCCCTCACCCTCCCTATTTGCATGTGTGACTGACACATAAATACACTGGAAATTTGTGTACTTACTTGTGAAGAAGAGAAATCATCATAACCACTATTTCGGCAATCTCATTTATAAGCAGCGGATGCAAAAGCTGTTGTTTACACAAAAGCGCGCGTTGACGAGCTAATTCAGAGGGTTTCCGAAATGTTATAACAAGCAGTAGGAACGCTGATTTTTCCTTACCTTGAAAAATACTCTTTTGTATTGGAAAAGAACAAAAGCCTCAATTAAAATGAAACGAGGAAATAGCCTAATTTCCGCTAAAATAATAATCGAGGAAAAATCGATATCAGCTTCGGTTTCCTGTATGCAAATATATTAGGATCCTGATCAAGAAACGCAATAGCGCAGGACTGAAATGAGAATGGTTCCATAAACGACAGACAGGAAAAGAAAAAGTTCAGTTTTTTGATAGATATAAGCAAATGCCTGTTTTTCAATGCAGAACTAGCAAAATTTTTTAAGGCTTAGAAAACTTTAAATTTAGGATAGTAAGATAATCGTTGAGTATGCAGAAATTCAGGAACGAAAGATCAGGACTCTACTGAAATTTGTAGGAATATTGTTTACTAACCAACAGGGAAAGTTAACGCCATTTATGTTTCCGATTTCAGACGCAGTCTTTCAAAACATATGTAATCATATCATCAACAATGTTTGGTATACCTAGTTAGTTATCAAAGAAAAATCAATTCTGAAATGGGAACTAGCCAAAATAGATTTCTGAATGTTCAGACCGCAACTGCGACAAATGGACTAGCTTAGAAAATGGTGGTTGCTATGTACTAAAAATTCGATTAAATCGCATAGAATAGCATTACGTAGGTATGTATTATTGCTATGCTAACCTAAATAGTACTTTGAATAAAGGTGTATACAAAGATACAAGCAATCTACAGGACAAGTAATGCTAGCTATACGACGAAAGGCAAAATGTCAGCGCAACTGTAGAATAACTACTGCACAAAATTACTGCATGAGATAAATACGCATGTGATTACGGCTACTGCTCTTACCGTCATCATAGCATTCGTGGTGATTCGGAATAATGTCACCCTTTCGTTAATATCTCTCACTTTGGACGGTATGTCCTGAGCGTGTTCTATATCAGCTAATGATTTTTGTAAGCTATTTCCGTGTTTTGCTGCAAAGTGACATGACTTTTTTGATTTTTGAAAGACAAAGTTAAATATGGAGATGATTAAAATTACTCCAACACTCTTTAAAAGTTGATTCAAATATTATACAAAACTTATTTCAAAACTAAAAAACATTCTTATTGAAATAATCTATCTTTTACTCCGATTGAAAAAGTCTTTTATAAAAACCGAATCGAAAAAAATTAAGGAATAATTATTTAATTTCATTTGTTAATTTAAAATTAAGATTATTTTCAACAGAAATTCATTTAATACATATTGTGTTAGAATTGAACTTTTTCATTTAATTTTCACTATTTAAGTTTAAAATTATTTTCATCGATAAGAAACTTAAAATGATTAATATCTAAATTAAAGAATAATAAACTCCAAATTTAAAAAAAATCAAAGAGCTCAAAATAACGAGGTACGAATAGGTACACACATATTTATAATGATTTTTTATTTTACGCGCAGTTTTGAAAAATAATTCAGAATTAATAATATTATTAATTAATGGATAATAATTATATTAATAAATGAATGATAATCAATATCCTATTCTGTATGACTCTGATATGGAGGTTTTTAATCATTAGGTACTCAGTTTATTTTTTCATATTTTCAAGAGCAATAATGCGCATTGCATTTCGCATAATTTTTTTAAATAAGAATAAAATAGCGATCCGTCAACGACTATTAATAAGAACCTAAATATAGATCAAACATCGAAAATTTAATTAAAAAGTCTCGGTAAAAATCTTGTAAGAAATGATAACTTTGTAACTCGTGAACAAAAACCAAAAACAAAGAAAAAATTGATTTAGGAAGCCAATTGAGACCAAAAGGATTCAAAAGGAAAATCTATTTCTTACTATATTTCGTGAATTGAAATAAAACTTAAGCAAACTGCTTAGCTAGGACAATTCAAATGAAAATAGGTTCGAAAATATCAAATAATTTGCGTGAAAGGAAACTATGGTTGATATTCACAAGTAGTACACCTTTTATAATACAAAATGCATAACTTTTAAAGCCTTGTAACTAGGTACATAATTCAGTTAAATCAAAATGGAATAGTCGGAAAAAATTACCAATTTCGTTTCCAAAAAATCAAACCAGACAACTAACTAGGTGAACAAGCATAATTAGGGTGCATTAAATTAACAATTATGATATAAGTATCCCGTAATTTTCAGTCAAGATAAGAGTTGACGTGTGGCAATGGTAACAGCTTAAAAACTGTGAAAGAATTGTATGAGAAGAAACAGGCACTGGTAAGATAGACACATATTACGTAAACAAGAGTAACAGATAAATCAACCAGCATAAATTAGCACTTACCTATTAAGGCCTGACACGTGGTCAAATCTTCAATCTTGATCTGCAAGGTTCGTAATGTATTCTGTAAATCACCGTGTTCTAATTCGCCCGCCTCATTCTCTAATTTCATATCCTCCTCTTCCTCTTAAATACCGGACGAGACACAGTGATAAATACGCTTTCTCTAATCTGATATAGGAGTATGTTGTATGTAATAACAATCAATAATTGCCTCGTCTCATAGCATGACAGCATAAAATTCTTTTTGTACCTGCATACATTTTTGAAAAATGAGCAGACGTTGCATGAGCAGAAAAAACCTACAAGTAAAAC
This sequence comes from Mermis nigrescens, assembly GCA_036768485.1. Classification (NCBI taxonomy): domain Eukaryota; kingdom Metazoa; phylum Nematoda; class Enoplea; order Mermithida; family Mermithidae; genus Mermis; species Mermis nigrescens. The sequence continues at coordinate 787,742 of JAVLUZ010000167.1, read as the reverse complement.
CAGTTTTTCGACACACAGTAGGTTCTAACGTACAATTCAAAGTACGACGTGGGAAAGTGCTCAAGGACGGAGGGAAGGAAGATCAAAAGTTAAAAAGGTTAAAGTCATTTTTATAAGTGGAGGTGAGAGAGAGAACGAGAATTTTTCGTTGTAAAAATAAATGAAAAACTAAAGAAAAAAAGCGCGAAGCGCAATTTTTACCGTTTTCATATAGAATTTACGGTTCTTTTGATTGATAATCAGTTCGGGAATCATAAATGGCGCAAAGCCACAAGGAATTAGGTAATTTTTTACCGCCCTTAACATTTTGTAGCTCTGTGAATATTAATATTCAGTCGGAGCAGAAAATTATCAAATTCGTACAAAACAATTTTGGCAGCTAAAGCTTCTAACCTGCGATTTTCTAATTTAGTATGAAGATATTTTGCCTGATTTAGGCTTTTAAACGCAACGCTGAAGCTTTACAAAAAGAAAGAACAATAACCAGTGGCGCTATACGCCGGGAAATTGTGACCTTCTCGCTCTTTAAACTCAATTTATACCGCTTAAATCATACAGAACAGACAAACTAATTCCGGCGCGAAGCGCCGAGAAGATCCAGAAAATGCTAACCCTTTTACTTTTTTGTCCTCCCAAAAATAATGCTAGAATTTTTCGCAAAATCGGCCGGACACAATTATTACACTAGGAAAATCAACAAAATTTCTGAGAAATTTCGGGGGTATGTGTCCCAAATGCCCCCCTGGCTACGCCTATACCTAACATCTGAAAGATGCGTTAAAATAAGCGGAGAATTCTCTATCAGGCTGATTAACTTTCTCTTTTGTAGCGCGACGCCAACAGGTCAAAAATTACAATCGAAGTTTGAAAAAATTTCGTAATTTTTTTAAAATCTCATCCGCAGTGCGACTGAGGAATCAATATCAGTGTGTAGAACGTCCATTTTTCTGCCTAGTAAAAAAATTTCGTGCAAAACGAATAAATATTGACTAAGTTATTCAAAAAATTCGGAAACAATCAATTACCCTAAATATTCAAAACTCGTAACTTGGGTGCTATTTTAAAAGTCCTGGAACATTTTTGGATAGTTTCATTGTACACGTTCCAACATCGTGCTAAGGTGTGCCCATAGACCAAATTTTGTTAAATTCTGTGACATACGATGGGGACCCAAACGGCAGTCGCTCGTACGCTCGCAATACACCGAAATAAGTAGTTGTAATGATTGAATAGGTAAAATAGAGGTTGTTTCAAGATCAGATCGTTCTGCATGATGTTTCGTGATTGAATAGGTAAAATGGGACTTATTGTGTAACACACTAATCAAAACAGATCGGTTCCTAATCCGCAGTAATTCCTCATCGCTCTCCTAATGTTGCAAACGGAAGCCTGCTTTTCAGCCTTAATAATTTTTTCAGAAGTTAGATGGAAATGATGCTAGCGCTCATAGGTGCACAGCATGGCCGATCTAGGGGTGGTTCAGCCGGTCTGAGGGATCACAAATTGAGCTTTTTGGGCCAAAATGACCTCAAAAACTGGTATAAGCGCTAAAATAGCGTTAAAATTACGTTATTACACAGTTTCCAGTATAAGAAAATTTTTAGTTTCGTCCGTTTTTGGCCGTCACTTCGCCTCATTTTCCCAAAAAAAATTCCATTTTTTATTCTGGGGGTCCAGGACCCCCCAGCCCCCACGCGCATATGTGCTCGCGCTTAATTAGAAATTGATCCTGAAACAATATATCAATCTATATTATGATAAACTTGAGCGCCTAGCCGTGAAAGCTCGTAAGTGACGGTGAGAACAGAGCGATAATCACTATCCACTATGCCTGCGATGTTTCGACTCGATTTTTGAAAAAGTTTCGAGACTGGAAAAATGAAACCAACAGTAGTTCAGATAATAATGGAATTGGGGTCAGGATAATTACCTACAATTTTTAAAAATCACGCAGATAATTTGAATGCATATTGCCATACATAATTTTCGGGGAGGGGATTTGGGAGATTTTCACCCGGCCCTCCAGAATTTGCGATTTTCAAAAGAAATTCAAAAAGTTTGCAGAAAAGGTGCGTTTTTAAGCCTTATTTGCTAACTGTTTGCTCATAACTGCCAAATTTTCTACTCTTCACGGCATAAACACGCTTTTTTAAATTACATTTCGTTCAATTTAATCGAATTTCCTTTATATTAATTTCTAAATTTTTTCGATTTTATGCTCTGGAAAAATAGAACATCGTCAGAAACGACAAAAAAAATATGTTTCGGACGCGTATCCGCCTTTTTGAAGACAAAAAGGACACTTCAAAATTTCACCTTCCCTCGCTATTCGTATGCTATGCATGTCCAAATATTGCTCTTGTCAAATGTTTCAGAGGCGCTCCCCAAAAGACACAAAAAATAAAGTGGATTAGGAACAGAATAATCGCTGCAATCATCTAACGCCTTGTCAAGCATTATTGCAGCCATCTTGCTCATTTTTGTCATTTATGCGCTGCGCCTCATTGTTTATCCAATGGGTCCGCAGCCTTATGCATACAGTTTTTATAAGCGAAATTTGCAATAGTGAAATGAACGACGTCAGTAAGTGTCAATATTTGCGATAAATTCATATTGAATAAATTGATCTTGATGCAAAAAAGGGACTTAATAATGCAGTAGGCAATTTGGAGCTTACGGTCCAAAGTTCTGCGAGGTATGTGAACCGAAATTTATTTTCGGAAGAGGCAAACAAATCAATGCGTTATTTAATGCCAAATTTTCGTTTCAGCAATTTTCAATGCATATTAGGTTGTCCCAGGAGGACGTGACCTACCTTAATAGCTAACGATTATTTCGTATTTCTTAAAAAACGCGTTTTTAAAATTTCGAGCAAATTAGTATTTCAGCGGCTTATTATATAAAAATGGCGTCAGAGCAGCGAGCTTCTGTGAATGGATTAAATGCTTGTCATTTTCACTCCACCACCAGTAAAAGGCAGCCCATAGAGTGATCAGGAACAATTTTGCGAAAATAAAACCTAATTCGTGGTAGTTTTCTCTTTTGTGACAAGTTTGCATCAAATTGACAAACCAAGAGGGTGATGGACCGACTTTTAGATCATCCTGTTAGATATTGTTTAATGCTCTTTCAAGGTTCGATCAATAGGTTTTGGTCCGAAAATAACCAGAGGCATTCATGATCATGGGGTTTGGGAGATTTACACCCCCACCCAGCAAAGGTTTCACCTTCATTCCCACAAATTTTTTCATCCCCCATAATTTATCCTTTTCAACAAGTTCCAAAAAATTCGTGGAAAAGGTACTTTTTTTAACGTTTTTAGCTATCTTTTTGCTCAAAAGTGTCAAATTTTCGGTGCTTCGCGCCATATACTCATCTAATCCTATTTTATCGATTTTTTTTGATTTTTTTCGAATTTTTCATGTTGTTATGCCCTAGAAAGATAGAGCATCGTCAGAAACGTCGAAACACTATGTTTTCAATGCGTATCCACCATTTTTGGGCCCAAAAAGGCACTTTGAAATTGCACTTCTCCCCCCAGAATTTTGATGGTACGGGTGTCTGGCCACAGGAAAAATTAAAACCTAAGGAATAATCGTATACCTCCAAAGTATACGAACGTAAAGTCAACATCAATATCAAACATAAAAATGTGGCAAAATTTTACATAGGAGGCTTTTTGCCTGCTGTTTTATCGCGATTTTATCTGAAAACAGCTTTTTATATATACTCGCAGAGACGTATTTAAGGGGGCCGAGGAAAGCGGCGGCCGCTCCTCCCTTGGCCGGAAAAGTTTTTAAAAGGTAAGATAATGCACGGAAAGATGGAAAAATTGGATGTCTTTGTCATAAAATCTTCAAATTTTCGGCGCTTCGCACCGGTTGTGAAGTATTTTCCATCCTTTTGGTTCAAGCGCGACCAAAAAATGACACTTTCTATATAGCTTTTTGAGTGAAAAAATTCTTCTCAAAAAAGTTAAATTTTTATGGTCTTAGTGGATAGAGCATGTCGCAAAACGTCGAAAAATGCGGTTTTTGCGAGCTATCCCGGCGAATGTATCGAGATATAGACCAATTTATGTTGGGTCCGCCCCCTCCCCTTGGCCGAACGCCGGATACGGTCCTGTATACTCGTATATATGTCGATATGAATACACATTTATAGCACAAGTGTTTCATTATATAAATGTGAAAAATATTTCAAGTTATCCACTCGGATCAAATTTTATAGAAAAGGTGTACCAAGGATATAGGCACACACCTGATTCAGCGGCTTTTATTGCTCTGACTCTGGCCAATTCCAGAGCCGTCACCCATTTTTGGCGTTCAACTTCGCTAGAAGCTTTTAAATGAAAGGTCTGCGTGCCACCGTTGCTTATTACAAATGTGCCTTAAGCAAGCACACATTTTATGAATAAAAATAAAAAAATATTTGTAAATAATATATTTAGTAGATATAAAATTTTTCTAGTTTAAATTAATTTTTGGGAAATGGGCACAATAGTCAGCTGTAACACCGAAGAAATGAAAAATTGAATATGTTTCAAATAAAGACCACGTAAAATATAAAAGAAAAATATAGATAACAACTTATAAGTATTTAGCAACGGTCTTTCTTATTGCAACGAACGGTTTCAACGATCGATAGTAATATGTTTAAAAAACGAGCTCACCCCACTGTGTAAAGCATATTTTAGTGTAAACTTCAAATTGGCGGAGAAACTTTACTTTGTAGTACAATATTCATTTGCCTGCTCACTTATATATGTGAATCTCTGAACAAAAATATTTCCCAAATCTCTGACTCTTATTCCGAAACTGAATGATTTGAATTTTAGCGCAAAAAACTATTCAAAAATTTTTGCCGAAATATCTGACAAATGTTCGAAAAATTTAAACGAACATTCATCTAAGAAGCGCAGATTTAGAATATTGCACGCTTGGGAAAGCTAATTTTGTCGACCTGAAAAGGTTAGTCAACAAAAAATCAATGAAGTTATCGATTATTAATTCAAGCTGTTTGTCGAAGTTGATAGAGACGAATTCGAAAAAATTACACTAATTGTAACTTTACAACAAAACTTTTTGATTGTCTTTATTAAAATTTCACCTTAGTTAATAGTTGTAGACATTTCTCTCTCCAAATTCTAAAAAAATCAGTAAGATACATGCATTGGATAAAAAATTCTAGAATTAAAAGCCTTGGCTTATCGAGATCCCTTTCATACGTTGTAATATTTCACAAACCAAACGAACGAAAGAATGAAAATCGAATTACATCCTCCTCAAGTTTGAACAGTCCTTTTTATATAAATTTAGCATACGGATCATAATAAAGTATATACACTTCAGGAAAAATTTCTCAAAATAAAAGAATACTTCTGCGTTTTTCAGAAAGCAAATTCAATTAATATTGACTGATTGATTATTAGAAATATTACAATCAGAGGCGTGGCTTGTTGAAGCAATAAAAATTTAAAAAAGGAGCATCTAATAAGGTGTGAAAGCAAAGAATACGTCTTTGTGCAGATGAATAAAATTCTGTTTTAAACAAATGCGAAACGATGTGCAGAATAAAAATCCCTGCTAACCGCACTGATCGCTTAGCAATCAGCTTTTGAATAATTGATTAGCATGTTAATGGAACAAGCTTAAATTGCACGAAATGTTAACGCAGAAATTACTCACTGGAATCTGATTCCGTGTGAATAAAGGCGCCTTGTAAATTAATGCTCCCGCGGCAAGTATGACCGACTTCGGCCTGGTTCCTGACAATATTACAATAAATAAATTAATTAAATCAGTTAATTAATTACTTAGAAATCAATCAATAAATCAATATATCAATGAATAAATCAATAAATAAAAAGTAAGTAAATCAAAGTGAGGCTAAAAGTTGATAAAAAATTATTCTCGACAATAAGTAAACTTTAATGTCTCCGAAAAGCGGGATACTCTAGTCGCAAGCATAGATACACATATTTAGGGCAAGATTAGCATACAAGAAGCGACCGGATTCCCTCATCCACGATTTGTCGTTCCAAATTTGGCTTGAATTGAATGATTTTCCTAACGCAATGCAGTATATATTTAATATTACACAAATTCGCAAATAAATATTTAAAAACGTGCCGACTGACACGAAAGCGCAGTTGCAATGAAAGATGAAAAATCCGAGACTAATCACACTATGTTAACCACATCATAAAGGAAAAAAGAGAGCGCAATGTTTTGACTTGGAACAAAGCCATATCGGCATGCTAATCCGAACCATTTTCAGTATTAGATGTTTAGCGAACCAAGGCACATGATTGCTTTTTAACCACCTGCGCACAGCGCAAACATATCTTTCGATCTATTATGTTTAAAATATAAGGCAAATTATGGTAATTGTGGGCCAAATAGTTTTGATAAAGAAGCGTTTAAGATAAAAAAGCTCAATTTAGCGTAAAAATGGATAAAAACAAATTTCCGTTAGCTTAATTTTTTGCAAGTAATGGTACATCAATCGATCACAGAGGGTAGGCATCGACTTTTTGCAGTACAACAATAATTATGTTGAGAATGCCGCGACAAAGCTTACTGTATCAAGATGAAAAAGCAAAGCATCTTAAGAAGCTTTTAGCCAAATGTCACATCACAATAAATCTTCGTAGGTACCTGCTTTTAAGCTATCATCTGCAGAGAACAAATTTCCGTCGGCTTAATTTTTTGAGTTTTAAGTAAAATAAAATGGTAAAAATAGAATTATTCGCTTACAGAAAGAATGAATATTTGAGGAAATGAGCGATAAGTTCTGCTAACTGTATCAAGATATCATATCGAAAAACTTGATTTTTCCATCGCAGTGAAAATTTATACAATGCCACGTGTAAAAAACTACAACATCCATCACATTCAATGAAAGTAGCATGTCATTTTACTAGGCTACAATTTTCGCAAAAATGTTGGTACCTACATAGAAAAATAATTTTCCATTCAAAAATCGTAGAAACATGAGTAATTAAAGAGTGCTTACCTTCACAGTTTGGATTAATTAGAATTTCACTCAGTCGCATCCGAATCAATTAATAAGCCCATTAACATCCCTTTGATAAGCGCTTGTGATTGCACTGTCTTAATCAGGTACCTATTGTTATTATATTAATAATGCTTTCATCCTAAGCCTATTTTTATTTCATGAGTCATTTGCCTGTTGTGAAACGAAACCTAATATTGGCTAGGCTAAGGCAACCAAGATGCCTTCATACTTCAAAAATCTGTTCGGATTGAAATTCCAAAGTTCTCAATTTCAAAGCCTCCAATTAATACAAAGAGCAAAAGTCCGAGTTGACCCGAACCAGCAAAAAGTATCAAATATACAAGCGCATTTTCGATTTGAGTTTAGTCATAATCGTACGCATTCAGATGTAGAAATCAATCGAATGCGATTGGCCGATGAGCTACTTTTCAGACAAATGCGTCATTTCTGATTTCAGACAATTTAAGCTATAAACAAAATGTAAACAGAAGCTACGAAAGTTTACCAAGTCAGCAGAAACACTTATATGACAGAAAAAAACGCATAAAATTGCTGACGATGAATCTAGCAGGCATGCTGAAAGTGGCAGCTAAGATTCATGGATCTCTTAAATCTGATCTGACAATCCAACACATGTAGTTAATAAAACTTACTAAAGAGCATATAATTTTAGTCTTCGATATCGCAATCGATATTTATCATAGGTAAAAAGTTAAGCCAAAGAAATTATTATTCCAAAATTACGATTAGCAAATATAAAAAGGACGGAGCACAGGTTTGCTTGCACGTGATCTAAAATGCCCTACTAGCCAAAATACGATAGCTTAGCTTCATTACATTGCAAAAACGATGCACTCACTCAATAACAGGTCTAAATACAATACATACGTGGATCGAACAGGGCTCGGTCTACTAAGCTATCATGCCGTTTTATATATCTAATGAAAAGGCTGCAACATCGCTTATCGTTCTTTCCGCAATCGGTTATGACCATGGAAATTATATAAGCTTTCAAATGCTAGCTCGCAAAACAACAACTAACCAAATACATATAAGAGTCACATTCAGACACGCACAGCATGGAAATTCTATTGAAGTAAAATTTTTAAAGTGCCTTTTTTGGGTCCAAAACTGATGGGGTTGGGTACGCGTCAAAAAATAGTTTTTCGGCGCTTCTGGCGATGCTCTATCTTTCTGAAGCATAAAAACATGAGAAACTTTCGAGAGAATACCAAAGAAGTCGAACAAATTGGGACAAAATATAGTTAAAACAAGAGTATATGGGACAAAGCGCCAAAAATTTGACACTCTCCATCAAATAGATGGCTAACGACGCTCAAAGAGCACCTTTTCTACGAATTTTGGGAAATTTTTGGAAACATTCGAAAAATCGCTAATTCTGGGGAGCGGTGAAAAAGTTTTTGGGCGGGGTAAATATCTTTCTGGAGAAGGGGATGAAAATCCCAACCCCCAGATCATGTCTGGTCACATTATTCTTGCACTGACAAAAAATAGTTAAGAAACAAACATCAATCTCATTGGATAAAAAATATGCAAGCAATGTACTATTAATGCAAAGTCGCCTTTGCAATAAATTTGTAAGTGTTATAACTTTTTGATATTAATTTTGCCTTATATTCGAAAGGAAATTTGCGCTTTCGTCTTTCTGAAGGGTCTAAACCACAAATTCAATGCACAGCCCAGTTAGGTTGGTCTAGGGGTCAACCGGTCTCGAAGGGTCAGCCAGAACACTTATTTAAGTCAGAATGGCCTCAAAAACTGGTATAAATGCTTAAAATGACGTAAAAACTATGTCAATCTACAATTTAGAACTTTTACAAAAAAGTTTTATTTGCATCTATATTCGGCCTTAATCTTACCTTATTTTCACCAGAAAATTTCCTATTTTTCTGTTTTGGCGGGAGAGCTTCTAAAAACAAACCTCCTCCAAATGCGTATTAGGTCTAAACACCCAAGCCCGAGCGCATATCTAGTCGCAATCACACCACAACAAAATCAAGTGCACAGGGAAGAATCATGCCAAATAAAGCGATGCTGAATATACAGGGTGGGTCACTCATCTATTTTGAGACTGTAGCTTTGTCAATATTTGTCGTTTTATAGTGAAAATTCGTGTTCAAAATACAGTTTTAGCTCTTAAAGTTGTTTTTACCACAAAATCCTCACAATTTTCGGCGCTCCGCCATTAATTCTGTATAATATGAATTTTTCTAAAAGCAATGGCAAAAATAGTGAAAATCACAACACAACAGAATCATGTTTGAGTTTATATGGAGAAAAATGTACCTTATAAATAACAATCTGACTATACTGCAAAATTTACAAGATACCAGAAAGTTTTCTTTACAAGCGTGCAAACGGAGATTGAGGGACGTATAAAAAAGGCTCTGATGTGAAGTACTTATGGAAAAGCATGCCAGCAGAAGTAAAAATCCGCGAGCGAATTTCGCAGTCATAAACGACTCGTGTGTGATTATATATAATTAGTGAGGACGAACCAACATAATTAGCGATCCAAATTTATTGTAAATTCCGAACTTAACTTTCGCAAACTTATATCCACATCATAAACGGAAGAATCCACAAATGATCGTTTAATAACAGACCCGAATGAAAAAGCCCGCTATGATAAGCTGGTGTTGAAGAAGAAACAGCCAAAATCCAGAATGTAAAACGAAAAAATTAAAAAATAGGATTTCATTATAGTTATCGCTTAAATTAAGGCGACCGTAGCTTAGTGCAGCTGAATAAATTCTCAATCTACCGAGTCACCTGAATTGATAGGTATATATTTTTTTCAAATTCTTGCAATTAAGTTTTGAATATGCAGATCTGCTCCAATAAGAAAAAAGCAGATACAAAAATCAATCAGCCACAACTCGTTGAAGCGTATTTAAGGCGAGGCATTGACAGGCAAAGCTGACGTCTTGGCGCAAAATGTACTATGAATTTTTAAAAGAGACATTAGCATAGCGAAGAGAGCTTAAAAATAGTTCTTACCTGGCATGGTAAAATATACCAAACTTTTTCCAAATATAATAAGTAAAAAATCGTTCAATAATAATAATAAAAGAAGATATTTTCTCCTTCGTAGTTTCTGGCTCGAGACTGATTTGATAAACATTAAAAAACTTTAACATTTTTCTTTTAATCAGCCCACATTCAATTTTCTAAACTTTTTATGCTGCGTTCACATATCATAAATCACAGACTTTCAATAATACACCTCATAAAAATCTCTTTTTCAGACTACTTTAATCCGGATGCCAAATCTCACAAAAGAGCGATATCTTTTGCAACACTTAGGTACACGATAAAATTAAATTATGACGCAAAAACATAATAACGTCAAGCAGTATTTTATTTTTTTGCAAAGTGCAAAGTTATTTTGGCCTCGTGCAAAGGAAAATTTTGGCAATTTTTGCGCGGTGCAAAGAAAAATCTGAGTATAAGTCGTGCAGGAGATTTTGATTTTTGAACAACCAGGTGACTTTTAATAATCAAATTTCCGAAAATTTTGGCGCTTCACGTTGTAATGTTTGAGACTAGAGATATAATTTTCTTCTCATTGGCGACTATACCATTATAAATTTTTCGTGTCGTTTCTCACTTTTTCACTGACATTGCACATTCCTTTACTAAATTGATTTTTTATTCGCTTTGGCAAGAACATAAACATGGTAAAAAAATGTGTTGAAAATAAGAGACATAACGTAGGTTTAATTCAGCCCTCTACTTCTTTAAAATAATTCACTAAACTTTGAATGTTCGATTTCACACATTTCGTTCTAGTGGAAGGCACAACAACTTCTGAACACTTAGTAGTGGAATTACTTTTTCTTCAACAAAGATTTTGTGAATGCCGACTGAATCGTATACATTAAAACAATCATTTTTACGAATGAAATGCTAAAAATTGTCAGCACTTCATTGTATTTGCCGTGTTTTCACACTTTTTGATCTTCGAAATTTTCTCTTCTTTATTAATTGATTCACTTTCTTTCTTCTTGACAAAAGGCATGTAAGGTACTGCTCCTAAATTTTATCCAGTTTATTTCCAGAAAATTTGTTGCAATCTCGTTTTGAATTGCATGAATAACACCCCTTAAGCGAATGGAATTTTTTACTAAAAGCGATAGCATATAAGAAAATGTTGAAATAAAATTCTTTAAGCCTATGATACAGAAAGCGATTAGTTCGCCAAAAGGGCTTGCTTTTTTGCAATACAAAATGCTAGTGAGTTACCTTACAAGTTGCAATATATGAAATACGTAGTCTTGCTTTATGTGCTTGAATTTATAAGCCTCAAATTTTATTTCAGTGCCTCAAGACCAAAATCCGCGCAAGACTCAGTGCTAAAGTTCTGGATGCTTTGCTGCGACTTCAGTTGAACACAATGGATTATACAGAGGCAAAGTTAGAAGGTGCGCATATGAGATGGATCGAAGCAACAAATCGGAGTCGTTACAATATTGGCATGCAGTGCAGCAGCAATCGCATCAGTAGTGCCAATCGAGGGGATTATGCAAATGTCGAATTCGCTGAATTGAGTGCATTGCTGTGATCAGGTTCGAGTGATTGTTATCAGTTTCGATCTTTCAAAATAAAACATTAATCCTAATTGTATATATTGTACTTTTCGATGAAAAAACGCTTTAGTGCGTTATACTGTTAGGTTATATATGTACAAAAAATTTTTCGCTCGTACAAAGACTTTTCCAGAGATCTTTGTACATGTACAAAGAGGCTCGTACAAAAAAACAGTGCGAGTAGCACATGCTCAGCAATTATTATTGAGGTTTTTATATCATAAGAAAATCAAAACTTGTGCAATTTTCCATGTTGGACTTGCACACAAAATCACGAACTGTTCCTTTCAAATTTAAAACTTGCGATAGAAAATAGGCAAGCGTTATACATGTCAATGGGAACGACTGAAAAACCAACGTTCCTATAATTTTAGCTTTATATTCAAATAGGAATAATCAAAAATGCAATAGATTTGTGGCCGCAGTTTGTAAAAAGCGATTTTCTAAATGTTAGCATGTGAAAGACAATATTCAATGCAGTATTCAATCCTACTGCAGAGAAAATTTTGTAAAGATATGCGTAGTACAAGAAAATTCGTAATCGTGCAAACGGATTTTGGGATTTTTCGCACGGTGCAACGTGCAAGAAAAAACACTGATGTCAAGTATAAAATCAACGAAAGTAAAAATAAGACCATGTTAAAACCATATGTGTAACGGCTCAGAATTTTGGGTGAGGGAACCCCGCCCCGCCATTTTTTGGGGGGATTGGATAAATGACCTCCAATTGAACACCTAAAAACGTTCAAAAAAATTCGATTTCTTCCAAAAATAGGGAGGAGAGGCAAAAATTTTCTAGCTTTAGGGGATGAGGGACATCCAACGTGGGGATCCCCCATACCCCTGTTACACGTATGAGTGAGACTAAATTTATGTTCAATATTTGTCAACTCTTAGGCTACCTATAATAAGATAGAGAACCATCCGACAAAACGAACCATCTTTTCTGATATCCTTTGATGTAATTAGTCCATTTAGAGAGCCAGCCCTTTAGGTGTAAAATCTCCTTTTCGTTCCGTTTGACAGCCGACTCGTCCGATTTCGGCACTGAGCTGCTCATTTGATGCAATCACTAATTTTCCTAGAAGCTTGTGCAGCATTAGAGGATTAATAAACAAGATATTGCATATTACCACCTACCAATAAAAATGATTTGTTTCCCTATGAAATTCTTGACGAAAAAATATTAGTCCCATTATTTGAATTTCCACATACATAGCGTGGCCCACTAGAAATCCTTCCTTACCTCAATTTTATTATAACTTGACGAATTATTGATTTTCTTATGTACCTATATAAGGGTCGACCATTAGAACGTATTTTGAGTAAATATGCACACGCACACTGGGGAAAGGGATACTTTCGAAGAGCATACCCCGTAAGGACATTTTCGGACCAAAACATCGGCGTGGCGCGGCTTAGAAATCAAAAACGAGATGGAATTGAATCGATTAAAAAATTTTAAATCGTCATTTTCATGACTCGCTTGTTGCCTTTTGCGGCATATTTTTACTTCATTGACCGTACGTTTTTACTCTCTTCCATCTTTCGTAATTGTCGAGTTTCAGCAATAAACTATTTCAGTTCAGTTCAGTTTCAGGTCAAATTTTACCTCTCGAAAACTCATTTTGGCATTAAAAAAATTTTCACAAATACCAACCAACCAAGCCCAAAAATTTTTTCCACTCTCCAAAATTTTGGATGACAAATAGACCAAAAAAAGGGAAAACCGGTGGGTGCGGTGCGACGAACGCGCGGCCAGGGTTGCCAAGTGCTCTTGTCAAGAACCCTCATAGGCGTAGCCAGGATTTTCGACAGGGGGATATCCAAAAAAAATTTTTTGTCTAAAAATTCATCAAAACGGGCAAGGGCCTTTACATCACGTGTTTTTTGGGCTTCTCACATTGTCCTGCACTATTTAAGCAATAGGAAAATTAATTTTCAATTAAAATTTTTTCACGTTTTTGACGGAAAAAATCTTTATTTTGCGCTCGAAACGCTACTTTTTTGACGTTTACTGCAATAAAACGATAGAAACTGCAAAAAGATAGAAGAAATCGGCGCAAAGAGGCATAAGCTTAGCCAGGATTTTTGCCAGGAGAGTCCGAAAATGTTTTTATATCAAAAGTTCATAAAAACGTATAAAAATGTGTCCTAGATGTAAAATAATGCCTTTTTGGACTATTCACATCGTCATGTGACAATTTAAACGCAAATAAATTTTTTTTTTGAAAATTTTCCCAATTGATGCTGCACACTTTGCAAGTTTCACTGCTCGGGTAGAACTTCAACTTATAGAAATGCAACAGAAAACCTTTTTTCGGGCTGGGGGTCTGGGGTGGCGCGCTCAAGCGCCCTTCTACCCTCCCCCACATCCGGGGCAGAGCCCTGGAAAATTTCACAAAATTAAGCAGTGAAATACTGAGTTTTAACGTTAAAATTTTCATAGCATTGTCCGAAGGTCCTCAATTCAGTTGGTAAATAGATAAACTAGACTGGCGCGCAGCGCGGAAAATTTCTGATATTTCCATGCAAGAATGACTGAAGAAATTCTTAAAGCGCTTGAGGTGCGATTATTTTGTAGACTTGTCATGTTCTCTATACTGGCGTAGCTAGGGGGAAGGGGAGGCCCCAGGAAAAATTTCGACCTGTTCAAGAACTGAGCAATATGGTTGCTGCATGATGTACATACTTCTGCGACGTAAAATGGAAAAATGATTTAACTTATCTTCTGGCAGTTTCTATCGTTTTATTGCAGAAAAAGTCGAAAACAGTAGCGCTTTGCGCGCATTATAAGCATTTCTCAGTCAAAAATGTTAAATTTTTTTTTTAAATTTTCATTGCTTAAATAGTGCAGGACGATGTGAAAAACCTAAAAAAGATGTTATTTAACGGCCTCGCTCGTTTTTATGAGTTATTTAGATAAATTTGGAATCCCCCACCCTGGCGAAATCCTGGCTACGCCTATGGTTCTATATGCTAAGCAGCTTTTAAAAACGCAATCTGCACAAAGCGCACGAATTTTCTCCTACTTTTGAATTTCTATTGACTAGAAATGTTTGCAAAAAGTTACTTCATCTTTGCATGCTGACAAACGCTTTATAGTTCTTTGTTTGGGCACTACTGAAAAAAGAGGAACCCTACATTTTTTCTCAAAATTTTTTTTATAAACAAAGTTTTCTGACCAGATCGAGTATGCTGAACACGATTCTGACAATATCGCACGGAAACATTTTTTAGTAAGTTTTTCGGAAAAAAGTTGTAAATTGGTGTTGAAGAAAAGGATAGGCGAAAAGTAAGCTAGGTCTTTGGGAATGTGTCGGATTAGTCTGCGAAGCTTCAGGGACTGTGACTGAGCAGGGTTACCAATGTCTTAGGCTTAGGCTTAGTTATAGGCATTAACATTGATGACAGCGCATGGGCTAAGCCTGAGATAAATGGAGCGAAAATTGCGGAGCAAGCGAAACAAGCGGAGCAATTTTTGCTCCATTTATGCCTTAGGCTTAACCCATGTCTGGCACCAATCTGAATCCGCAAGCAATCGCTGTCGTTTTGACACATAATATTGTCAGAATCGTATTCAGCATACTCGATTTGGTCAGAAAACTTGGTTTTGAAAAAAATTTTGAGAAAAAATGTAGGGTCCCTCTTTTTCCAGTAGTACCCTTTGTTTGTTTGCCATTAAGTTAAGATAATAGCCAAAAAACTCGAATAAATCGGGCTATGCGCAGAATTTTTTAGTTTATCCTCAATAAATTGTCGCAGAACAGCGTTACGCAACCGCATAGCTCGATTAGGGCGATTCCCGCCCTCTTCCCCCACTGGCTACGCCAGTGAAAACCCCCAATTTCAACCCTAAACTGCCTAAAAAAACCCAACCAATGGTTAACCATAAGAGCGAAAAAACCTCAATCGCTGAAAAATGCCTCCAACGGCCTGGAAAAAACCCGAAAATTGGGAAAAACCACCTAACTTGGCAACCCTGTGAGCGACGTCGTTGTCAGTGCTGCCAGGTCAAATTTTTAAAAACCCCTAAATAAACCTCCCAAACAAAAAAACCCATATTAAGAATGCTTTGTTAAACAATTAAGTCGACACGCATACAAACGAGCTGGATGCGCTAAATAACATAGTTTTTGTGCATTTTTCACCAAGCCACATCTTTTGCAGCCAAAAATAAAAAAAACCATTTTTTCTGAATTTTTCGGTTTTTTTAGTTGAACAAAAATGTTTTAAAATGGTTGTTTTGCGCAACATTTTTTGGGTTCTTATTTCTCATAATAGAATGTGTATAAAATAAAAATGTTTGAATACCAATACTAATACTAATACTTTATTCCAATACACGTAAGGATAAAACGTCGCAAGAAAAAATAAAACAGTGAATATAAAATGCAAAATATCATGGATGCACAGGCAAATGATCATTGCGCTCACTTGTGCCCCATCAAAAATTTACTGCAATCAACCTTTTTCAAATTTTTCTTAATGTCACATTTGGAGAATTTCGAATATATTGTGGAAGATCGTTCCAAATTCTAGCTGATCTAGTAGCAAAACAATAATTTTTACAATTAAGTCAAAATTTAACTAAATAGATTTTATTTGCAAATGCATTTTTAGTATGCGCATGACCATAAAACTGATAAAAATCTTCAGACGGTAATAGATTATTATGAATATTAGGTATTTGTAACAATTAAATCAAAATAAATTCTACGGAGTTCAAGTCTCTCTAAATTTAACGCTTTTAACCTTTCATCATAAGAAAGTTCAGTACATCCAAATGTTTAAATAGGTAACAAAAACAATAGGCCAAAAGGCTAATCAAATTTAAATCAAAATGGCATAAAAAGGAAAAAATTACGTGGACAATGAACGAATGAAACGATGAATTATTAACTCAACTTGGACGATGAACCTCGATATGAAACCCGGGCCCCGGGCAGTGTTGCCAAGTCTAAATTTTCAGCATCCATAGATTCATCCATAGAAATCCAAAAATTTCCCTAGATTTCTAATATTATTGTAACAACACTCACCTTTGTGTACTTAAGCTTCGCTATTCTTTCAAATACAATCAGTCGAATCGATGTTTACATAATATTTTAATATTTTAACACAATATTTTAGAAGAATTGAAATAAATTTTACCGCGATCATAGGGCTAAAAACCAAAGTCCTGAAATAAAAAAAAGTCAGCTGAGCTGGGCACGCACGGCTGTGCTGTCGGTCTTGACAAAAGGCTTACAGTAATTGATTGCTGCCTCTGAACTCACTAAAATTTAATACTTGCACATTAAATGAAAACCCCCAAAAAAAACCTCAAAAGTTTTGAGAAACCACCATAAAATCCCCTGTGAGCTAAAACCCAATAAAACCCTTAAGGACCCCAAAAAAACCTCAAAATGGGGAAAACCCCCAACCTAGCAACCAGTGTTGCCAGGTCGAATTTTTAAAAACCCTAAAAAAAATCCCCCAAATGAAAAAAACCCCCATATTAAAAAATGTTTACAATTAAGTAAATAAAACGCATACAAACGAGCTGGATGCGCTAAATAACATCGTTTTTGTGCATTTTCCACCGTGCCATATCTTTTGCAGCTAAAAATAAAAAACCATCTTCCATGAATTTTTTGTCTTTTTTAGTTGAACAAAAATGTTTTGAAATGGTTGATTTCCGCAACATATATTGGATTCTTATTTCTCATATTAGAACGTGTATAAAGTTTGCCAATTCATTGCAGGCCTACGCCTAGCTAAAGCAAAAGCTCCGGAATTTACAATTTACAAATCCGTTGTACTAGCCATTAAGGCAGACCTCACTAAAATAAAAATGTTTGAATACTAATACTAATACTAATACTTTATTCAGATACACACAAGGATAAAACGTCGCAAGAAAAAATAAAAAAAGATAATATAAAATGCGAAATATCATGGACATGCAAATGATTATTGCGCTCACGTGTGCCCCATCAAAAATTTACTAAAATCAACCTTTTTCAAATTTCTCCTAAATATCACAACATTTGGAGAATTTCGAATAAATTGTGGAAGATCGTTCCAAATCCTAGCTGATCTAGTAGAAAAACAATACTTTTTACAATCAAGTCTTAATTTAACTAAATAGATCTTATTTGCAAATGCATTCCTAGTACGCGAATGACCATAAAACTGATAAGAATCTTCAGAAGGTAAGAGATTATTATGAATAATATTATATGTAACAATTGAATCAAAATAAATTCTACAGAGTTCAAAAGCCTCTCTAAATTAAACGCTTTTAACCTTTCGTCATAGAAAGTTCAGTACATCCAAATCTTTGAATAGGTAACAAAAACAATTAGCCAAAAGACTTATCGAATCAAAATCAAGATGGCACAAAAAAGGAAAAAATGACGTGAAGAATAAACAAATGGAACGATTAATTATTAACGCAACTTGGACGATGAACCTCGATATGAAACCCGGGCCTCGGGCAGTGTTGCCAGGTCTAAGTTTTTCATCCATAGAAATCCAATATTTCCCAAGATTCCTGATATTATTGTAACAACACTCACCTTCGTGTACTTAAGCTTCGCTATTTTTCAAATAAAATTAGTCGAATCGATGGCGACTGTCCATTAACACGATATTTTAGAAGAATTGAAATAAATTCTACCGGATCACAGGGCTAAAAACCAAAGTCCTGAAATAAAAAAAGGTCATTTGAACTGGGCACGCACGATTGTGTTGTACTGTCGGCTTCTCTTGACAAAAACTTACAGTAATTGGGAGTTTTCGAAGAATATGGTGTGAGCCGATTTTGCGCCATTCCAGCAGGACTACCATACAATTGCGCAAAAACGATTTTTTGTGTCACTAAAAGACGCGGCAAAAAAGAAATAAGCCAAATCCATACAAAACTCACAGAGTTACAGTAATTCAAACATCATACTTCGACATAAGCCACTTTTAGGAATTTTTGCAATTTATCAAAAGTTTCCAATTTTTACTGCAAACATATTTTTCTACCATTTTCAACGTCGCAGATTACAAAAATTAAGTTATACTGCGCGGAAACCAAGATTGAAGAAAAAATTTTTGTAATTTTTTGCACAAATTTTCAAGAAATTTTTTTTTAATTTCACTATTTTTAGCATTGTTTACATCCACTTAAAGATTTCTACTTAATACGATTCAAACAGCATCTTTGGATTATCTCAAAGTTCCAATGATTCGAAGATTCATACAGTCGAATGCAGAATAACATGTACCCAATTTAGGTCGACCTAAGCATCTATACAACGACCTGAGCATCTACACATCGACCTAAGCATCTATACATAGACCTAAGCATCTACACCTCGATCTAAGCGGGAGCGACCTCGACCTAAGCAGCCGAAATCACCTTCTCAGATACACTAAGCCTAAGCCTAAACGTCATTTAAGCAGAAACTTGAATTTTTACATATCTAATCAAATAAAATGACAGAAAAAAAGATGCAAAAAATTGTGGCTAAACTGGCGAATATGTGTACCAAACGAAAAGTTGAAAGCAGTACATCAATCGATAGTTTCTGAAGCTGATTTCAGTAAAAAAAATTTTGAGTGGGTCGGCATTATTGATGGATTTACTGTCGTTTAAAGATATCAGATTATCAAGGGGGACTATATGAAAAAACATCGGAAAATCGAAAAAAACGTAAGTTGCAAGCAGTACATCAATCGATAGAGATTCTGGAGCTGATTTCAGTAAAAAAAATTCGGAGTGGGTCGGCATTATTGATGGAGTTACTGTCGTTTAAAGATTTCATATAACCAACGTGATAAGATATGGAAAATCTAAGTTTTTGCTTCTAATATACTTAGGCTTAGGTTTAGTATATCTGAAAAGGTGTTTTAAGCTGCTTAGGTCGAGGTCGCTCCCGCTTAGGTCATTGTATAGATGCTTAGGTCGATGTATAGATGCTTAGGTCGATGTATAGAGATTGACACTTCAAATGGCTGTAACTCTTGACTGGAATGAGACCCACGCAAATTTTTTTTTCAAAATGATTGTCTCATCGAGGTCTACCGAATGGTGTATCATTTGATGAATTTGGTTCGGTACACATATTCGCCAAATATTCCAAAAATTGTTTTTCAGATTTAAAAATTTTGAAACAAAAATTTTTTCGCGCGATAAAAGTCACTTTTCCGTAATCAGTGACCTTGAAAATGTCAGTTAAATATGTTTTTAGCCCAAATTCGGAAAATTTTTGGTTAACTGTCAAATACCCCACTTTAATGTAGCTAAATCCGGAGTACCTTGTTAAATCGTTTTTGCTCACATCGCCACAGACTTTTCCTCATGCCCTACTTTTTTAAACACCTCAGATCAACATTTATACTCTTGCTTACATTGCCTGCCATCTGAGTGCATTTATGACAAAGTAAAGTACCATAACTCTATCTTCACCAATATTGGTCCGTTTTCCATGAAATTTTTTTCCGCACTTCCTTTTTGCATGTCCTCCT
This sequence comes from Mermis nigrescens, assembly GCA_036768485.1. Lineage (NCBI taxonomy): Eukaryota > Metazoa > Nematoda > Enoplea > Mermithida > Mermithidae > Mermis > Mermis nigrescens. The sequence continues at coordinate 767,610 of JAVLUZ010000167.1, read as the reverse complement.
CATTTCAACCAATGTCCTTCCTTTCCACATACATCTGCAAGTTTTCCGCTCACACCATAAAGTAAAGTTCAACATAGGCGTAGCCAAGATTTTCGCCAGGGGGAATTCCAAAAAAATTTTTCGTCTTAAAAAACGCGTAAAACGCGCGGGCCATTAAATAACGTGTTTTTGGGGCTTTTCACATCATCCTGCACGATTAAAGCCATTGAAAAATTAAATTTTCTCAAAAAATTTTCCATGTTTTTTGACGGAAAAAATGCTTCTTATGCGCGCGAAGCGCTAATTTTTTAATTTTCCACCAATAAAACGGTAGAAACTGCCAAATAATAGAATAAATCGGCGCGAAGCACCGAATTTTTCGATTTTTCATCGCAAAACAGCATCACGCAACCATATTGCTCACTTTTTGAAAAAGTTGAAATTTTCTCCGAGGGGATTCCCCCCTTCCCCCCCCCACTGGCTAAGCCACCTCTAAACTCACTAAAATTTGATACCTGCACATTCAATGAAAAAACCCCCAAAAAATCCTCAGAAATTTTAAAAACCCCCATGAAATCCCCCATGAGCTAAAACCTCGAAAAAAACCCCAAGGACCCTAAAAAACCCAAAATGGGGGAAAACCCCCAACCTGGCAACAGTGTTGCCAGGTCAAAATTTCAAAAACTACCAAAACTGCTCAAAGACACTAAAAAAAACTGTTTTTGGCGCTCAGAAAAACTACCACCCTGTGGTTAAGCATAGGAACCCAAACTACCAAATGCCCTGAAAAACTACCAAAATGGTAGTAAAACTACCAACCTGGCAACGCTGCCTGGCAACCCTGCCGCTAGCAACACTGGTTTGCTGACTCTGCATCGTAATACAGTACTCAGCGAGGACATATATTTGGCTGGAATAGCTAGCGTGCTATTCAGAAATATTATATGAAAAAAGATGTATCATAACTGTGGCATATCAGTTTGAACCATTTTCGTAATGTATTTTCAATTTTGCAATCCGTGCAGATGCTTTCGTGTCTATTTTGTAAGTGCGGCGCACATATGTACACACTCACCGAACTCATGCGCTATTTCCCGACAGCGCTGATCGTATGTGCTTTCCCAGCAGCTCGTTTTGCTGTTATGGATGTTCTTTCCCGTCAGCTCGTTCCGCTGTTCAGATGTGGTTTCCCAGCAGCTTCGCTGTTATGGATGTGCTTCCGTGTCAGCTCGCTGTTCAGATGTGCTTTCCCAGCAGCTTCGCTGTAATGGATGTGCTTTCCTGTCAGCTCGTTTTTGCTGCTCGGACGTGCTATTTATAGCTTTTGCGCTTCTATTGCGCTTTAACCCGTCGAGATGACGTTTCATCTCCGGATTGAATAGCACAAATTTTTTTAGGTAATTGAGCACTGGTTCGGCTCGCCCAAGCGACCGAACACTGCGCAGTGGCGGGTCTCCGGAACTCCCCAGTTTTGAGGCTTCTCAATTACATTGGAGGTCTCACGGAGATCCCTTTGGGTTGCTCCCCCAAAGGGCCTCTTGCCCACTTTTTAGGCTTCTCAATTACAATTTCACGAAACCTTGCGCATGGATCATAATTTTGGAATCGATGTAAATCTTTTACAAAAGCGGTGTAAATTGAAGTAACAATCGCAATACTATATGTGGTAATTGATATGCATATGAAGTTTTACTAAGCCAAATTGTATTACTGTAGGCTGCTTAGAAGCCACTTTTCTATCTATCTGCTTGAACGCTGGAAATTGATTTTTATGTACAAGGTTACTTAAATAGACTATAACTTATACAGAAGTCATTCCTGTAGCTTTCTTATGAACTGCTTCCCGTCCCGTGTGTAGATAGTGTATCTACACGCGTTTCGCGTTATCGAGCGGAACGCCGTTGACCGCATCGTTTTTGGCCCAATATTCGCCTAATTATCTTTCCCGGCGTTTCCAGCCGAAGGAGGCGAACTTTCGCTATTTAACCACCCACCTTTAGCCATGGCGCTCGGGCGCGAAAGTCCCTACGCGCCCATTGGTCCATTGGCAAATCACGTACATACCCCGTGAGGTATGCTATGTGAGCCATCTTGTGGATATTACTATACGCCCCCTTCTTTTATCATTAAAAACATAGGCGACATGACCGCTAATCAGGTTAAGCCTGTGTTGAGATCGGAACGCCCCTTGACTCCGCCTACGTGCGAATCTTTTTTGTTATAAGCATATTATTGATTTGAAGATATACTGTAATTAATTTAGTGGAAGGAATCATTCTCTTGGCCGTTTTCGACGCTTGTATAGCAGCGCTCGTCTTTTTGTTTTATTCATTTCTTTTCGCCGTATCCAGCCGTTCAATTTTGTTGTTTTTTCTTGTACATAAACGTAGCATTTTTACCTGCCTTGAAGTGCATTATACTGCAGGCAGAAGGAACGGTTTGGACGGCCCGGCCTTCGACGATTTCATAAAATATTTTATTTCGTCGTAAAATTCAAGGTGATCACATTTTACTATTTTTCGTCTTTTCTAGAAAGAATCCATTCAAGTTTCGGAACCAAAAATCATAAAAATTATTACATAATTTTTACGTTAAAATGACTGCCCGGGCTAGAGCTCTTAGTTGTTGTATTCAATATGTATTGTGCTATTGGAACCAAAATTGAAAGTTAAAAAAACGCCATAAGTTCACTGGCTATAATATCATTTCAGGCTTTCGCGAATTTAATATTTTAGGTCCTGAATAGGTCAACTGACCTAAGGGTTAATTTCCGGGGTTGCTTACGTACTGCTGTGTAGGATTGCTAGGGCGTAGGTACCTAATTCTCCCTAGGTACGGACAAATCTAGGTCCGAGGAGTTTTTAGGTATTAAGTACTTTGAGGGCCAACGGGTGACACCGGGCGTACTGCCTTAACATCCTGACCAGCGCTAAGAGTAGCCAGGTACTTAAGTAATTCCCGAAGGTAATTATTTGGGTTGTTTGGGTTTGTGTTTGTGGGTTTGGTAACTATAGGGGCGGCATGCTGCCCGTTTAGCTATCGGTACCTACCTTCACAACTCCCATCAACCCATTTAATTTACACGTGCAAAATTTTGTAAAATAGACTGCAGGTCAAAGCGCAAACTTCGCTCCCTATTTGTCCTTCGTCGATTAATGATCAGCGAAAATGTCCGATTGTAATACTGAAATGACGTATTTGTAACATGAATCTTAAACTCGCTGAAGATTTACACCATGTTTGTTGATTATTACAAATCACTATTCAATACAATCACTGAGGTATTCGGTCGCTTTATTTATTTCTCTCTCGTAAAGTGATGGATGGTGAGTTTTTAATGCGTGTATTTGTACATAGTTTTAAGTTTGGAAGTTGTCGATCAATGAAAAGTCTGGGCGTGGGGGTTTGGGGGTAGGCACCCCCTCCCCGAGAAGCCAAAATATCCCCCAGAAACCAAAATACCCCCAGAATTCAATTTTTGAAAATTATTTAGTTTTTTTTTCAATTTTTTGATGCTAATGGATAGTGCTCGATGAGAAACGTTGAAAAATGGTGTGTTTTTTGTCATACCACCATTTTCAAGGCCATTTTTTGACCTTTGAAAAATGTTACACCCCCCACCAGAATTTTGGTGCTGCCCACGTATGGCCTAGATCCTCAGAATGGAAAAATGGTAAATTTTCTCGGGAAAATGAGGAAAAATAAAGACAAAAAACGAATGAAAATTGAAAATTTTTTCTTCAAAAGAGCTTTAAATTGACCAGAAACTGTGTAATAATAACATCGTTTTAACGTTATTTTAGCGCTTATAATAGCTTTTGAGGTTATTTTGGCCCGGCTGGCTGACCCCTTTCCAGATCGGTCATGCTATACATTGTATGTGTGTCATTCACCTTTTCAAAAAGCAACTCCGCTCAAATAAGATCACGTTGTTTTGTGAATCACAGTGTGACGAGAAAAATTTTGTACCTAAAGTGTAGCGTATTGAAAGCATCTTGTTGCCATACGTGGGCAGCAAGAAAATTCTGGGGGGGTGCAAGATTTTTTTGAAGGTCGAAAAATGGCCTTAAAAATTGTGGTATGGCGATAAAAACACCATTTTTCGACGTTTCTCATCAAGCACTATCCATTGGCATCAAAAAAATTGCGGAAAAAACGAAAAAAATTTTCAAAAATTGAATTCTGGGGGGTATTTTGATTTCTGGGGGGGGTATTTTGGTTTCTGTGGGGGTGCATACCCCCCAAATTCCCCACGCCCAGGTGTGCTTGTTGCCCATCCTCATGCGCTTATTTTTAATTGGCGGATCTGACTTCCCGGGACGATGATAAATTTCAAACAGCATTATGATGCAAATAATATAAAGTCATCAATATGTTTAAAAAATGAAAAAAGAGATAATAAAAGAAAAAGATAAATAAAAGGTAAATAAAAAAGGCATGCTGTTAATATAAAAGGAACAAAAAGACGCGAGAAATTGTACGCATGTACATAGAAAAGTACATAAAATTATATTATGATAAATTAAGGGTTTCACGAGACGCAAGAGTACTAAGTGAAACGAGAAGTAAGCAGGAGTCTATGAAGGAAGAAAAATGAAAAATGCGAGGTCATCAGAGAGGAACTAGGTTGCTACAGTTTCGTGCCTTTAATCCTCTGACTGTCACCGCAACCTAGAGGCACCAGTCTAGGCGGCTAGACTGCCTCTTAAACGCAACGAACAATTACAAAAAGGAAATGCAAACAAAGACACGAAAAAATTTAGAAAATCTAGTCAAGTTCAATTTCGACGTCTAAATAACTATCGTTCTGAGCAGAAAACGTTTCCGTGACATGTGATGATTTTAGGTCTTTTGATGTAATCACGAAAATTTGAAATATCCATAGCCGCAATGTCATCAATGTAACGCGTCACGTTATTAAAACAATAAGCAAGGTCTTTATCTTTAGGCGATCATAGGAATTTAAACTCGCAGTAGGAAAGGAAAATATCAGCCAAAAGTGGCGAATAATTAGAGCCCACAGGGATGCCAATTTTCCGATGAAAAATTTTATTTCCAAAATTAATGAGTGGATTTTGGATTAAAAATTTTAGACTTTTTGTAACAGTGTCAAAGTCGAAAATTGACTGAATCTTTTTATCAGAAAGAAGAACTCCATTACGATTTGGAACCGATAGTACATAAAAATTTATTCTTTTCAAAGAGTTTCTCAAGGAATTCAAAAGAAGTGGAAATAAATTCATTTTGAGGAAGAGATGTGTAAAGCGTCGAAAAATCGAATGTATTAATCGATTTAAGAAAATGTATTATTGATATACCAAAATCTATTAATACGAGATTTACTAAAAATAGCTTTACAATAGTTCTCCTAGATACGGCGGACTAAGTTGAGGCCTTCGGTAACTAGCGATGATAACAATTTTTAGCCGCAGTAATAAACCTGGTTTTGTGGGGAATTTTATGTAGTTTTGGAATCCAATACATAGAAGGTAGTTTTTTGTTGAGACATTCTTCACTAACAGGTCCGGAAAACTTAAAAAAATGTTTTTCTGGAACTGAATTTGATCAAAAATAATGTTTTCATCACGTAAATTAGACAAAACGTAGGTACTACTAGAGGGTATGGATGGAGATGAAAAGCCCAACTCATCGTAAAGAACGGACAAATAATGATGCTTACATATGATGACTTGACAAAAGGATCAGATAAACTCTTAAGGGTCTCTTTAACGATGGGTTTACCGAGTAGAGAATAAGGAAAGCAAGGAAAATTTGATTTTTTTAGTCTATGAATTATTTGTGAAACAACATGTTTATTCGATTTTCCCAGTCAAACAGGGAAGAAACCGGGGCTTTTTCTTGTTTGGCCTAATTTGTAACAAATTTATCGAGAGCATGAAAAATGTCATTTTTATAAACATCCCAATTTATACGAGGAGTTTCACGGAAAGAGGAACTTTATTGAAAAGTGAAATTAAGTCAGAATCACCAATGAAGTTTAAATCGCCAGTAATGACATGACCACATGATTGATAAATATATGCGGATGAATGATAATGACAGGGCGGAATGACACTTTGATGAAAATTCTTCGACGACTTGTTTATAATTTTATATCTTAGATCCAATGGGTTGTGTTAAACGATATGTAACGACATAAGGATCTTGAGATTTGAAATTAGGAGGAACGAGCTAAGTAACGCATTCTGAATGAAAAATCGAGGGCAGGTTGATGATGTCAAAACCTTCATTCGTAAAAGTAAGTCGAAAAAACTTAAAGTATAATCAATTTTCATCAGCGAGACGGGTTTATAAAGCCTATAATAAGAAATTGCGGGAATTATGCCAAAACATCGTTTTTCGTTGTGCGAAAATTCATGGGAGGATAATGAAACAACGTTTTCACTTGAAGATTTGAGACTTTTTGAAGAAAGACCAAAATTGAGTTTTCCCAAATTGAAAGTACCATTTTCAGAATCGAATATTTTGCAACATTCATCGGTATGATCAATCTTAATGATGACGGTTTTTCACGGCCATGACCACGATGATTACGCTGAATACGGAACTCATGGCTAAAATGAGGGGGCTTGCTCAGAGCCATTCATGGAAATATTGCCAAAACCAGTAAAATTGTCGTTTAAGCCAAAAGAGAAAATCGTTTGGAGTGATTTAATCCAGGAAAGTTCCCTTTTAAGAATATTAGATAGGTCTGAGACAAGTTCTAAAAATTGTATTTATGAATCCACGAATGAATGATTAGATTGGTTGAAATGAGAGACCAAAGGAGTTGAAAGTTTGTTTTCCTTTATTTTATTTCGATTACCATTTAAGCGACTCCTGGCCTACATACTCCAAACCACAATCTTTACACGCGAAGATTTATTATTCCAGGTGGTCTGGCTATCGCTAGAAAGTTTACGTACTTTATCGCATTTAGGGTCATATTTGTGAGAAATCGCAACAATCTAAAACCATTTCTTTGCATTACGATTGCGTCTCTGTAATTCTATTCTGAATTTCTTTGCTGAAAATGATTAAGTTTTACAACATTTTCTGCTTGACTTTTGAATTTCAGGTGTTTGCGAAGTTCCCGTCCTATGCAAGCCAAGAGAGTTTGCGCAGGTGCTTGGCAGGAACAAATCGATGCTACTTTTCGATTTGCGATCTGCAGATGACGTGAAAGCGTCCAAAATCGCGTGGGAAGCTAGCATTAATATACCTGATGAGACTATATCAGCGGACAGGTTAGTAATATAATTGAGATATGATGATATTTATTCTAGGAACCCAGTCACATTCTGGAAAGTTCATTTTTTTAAAGATAGACAATTGAAAAAGATTTTGTTCTTCTTTCTGTTCAGACTCGATACCAAGTTTTTAATCAGCGTGTAAAGTTTTGGTGTAACATTATAACATACACAAACTTTTGACGCACTTCTTAGTCGGCGTGTGCACAACTCAGTGTAAATGCCTTATACAATTTGATGGTACAGACTTGTAGAGAATCGAATTATCTAAAACCTCACTTTTTGTTTTTTGAATTTCGCTTTAGTTCTTGAAGGGGAGTGTAAAGAGAGCAGAATAATGTAGTTGTTAAGACAGATTTTGGTTACGTTATTTACCTCTTGATGTCTGTCAACAACTCCAGTTATGTGTCTCAAAAAATGTTTCTAATTGAAATGTACTACGGCTTAAGGGCTACTTTGTGCTTACCAGCAAACTTCTTTACACTCAATACGGGGTTAGATTTAGGGGTTCAAACTTAACACATTAGTGGATAGTGTAGAAAACAAGTTTTGTCTAAGATTTCTCCGCCAATTTCTCCACTTATGAGTTGGAATAAATTGTATATAAAAAATTGAGGACATTTTAAGGGCTACACGTCGCTGCAAATCGCGTTTGAAAAACGCAATATTGAGTTATTCATGAGGGTGTAAAATTAGAAGTCAGGGTGTAAAATTGGCAAAAAAACGTTTTTTGCCCAATTTTGATGGGTTAATATCTCAAATATTTTGCAGAACAGAGGTTTTTCGCATACAAACTTACTAAGATTTGAACGCTACAAACTGGCACAAATTGAATTTCTATACATTCAATAGGAAGTTAGGTTCAGATTTTTAGAGTTTAAAATGTGGTGGATGGTAGAAAATACGTTTTTGTCCGTTTTTTGTTCGCCACTTTCTCCGTTTAGAAATCAAGATGGATCGAATAGAATAATAATAAAGTACTTTCTAAGGGGTACACGTCACAGCAAATTGCGTTTATTTACATCAATATTTAGCTGTTTTGGGAGGTGTAAAGTCAAAAAATTGGGTGTGTTAAAGTTGTTTCGGTCTTGTTTTTTTCTGCCGACTTCTCCGGTTATGAGTCTGGACATGATCTCAAGTCTAAAAATGTTTCAAGAATCAAACATGATACGCCACTTGTGCGCGTTTTTTGTACACTCACCAGTGGTGTAATGTGGTTTACATCTGATATATATTTGTCTTTAGGCCATTATAGAGACTTAATGTTTATATTAATGTTGATCGTAATATCAAAGTAATATCAGAATTACGAATCCTACTAAAATCTTCTTTACACTCTGTAGTTGTGTAAAGTTTACACTGCAGATTAACCTTAGTTCTAGAGCCTTGCGGAAGCTTATTTTTTCCAAAATGTTCTACGTAATGTCAGAATTACGAATCTGACTGTTAGTTTTCTCTACACCCAGTAGTTGTGTAAAGTTTGCAATATTCATTTTTTGTTAATGTGTACTTTACACTACCAATTTATTTTACTTCAGGGCATTGAAAAACGTAAGTTGTTTTCGGAATATGTTCCGTAAGGTCCGGATTACGAATCTGTCCGTATGTTTTATTTACACGCAGTAATTATGTAAAGTCTACACTGAAAATTAAATTTAGTTCCAGGGCGTTGCGGAAGCTTAATTTTTCAAAATGTTTCATGTAACGTCAGGATTACGAATCTGAGCTTTAGTGTTCTTCACACCCAATATATGCGTATAATTTATGCTGAAAACCGTTGATCTATCTTAATAAGTTAAGGTTGTCTTGTTTTAAAAAAGGTAATGATGATGTTCTGAATAATATTCTTTTCCGCGTTCTTGGACTGCCGTCATTATTGTTGCATGTAACCGCATATGCTTACTGACTGATTAACTCAAATCATGCTAATTTAAAGTAGGGTACTAGCAAAGAAAAATGCTCCGACAGAACAAAAAAGACGAATATTCCTGGGATTATGGATTATTAAGAATGTAGTAGGGGGCTAGGAAAAAGCTTCTATGTACGAGTATATGCCTAAAGTCGCTAAATCTGTTAAAAATCGGACTTTCTTTGAGCGACGCTAAAAATCGAAGTTATATTCTGCGGCCTCTGAAAAAGTATAACCTTCATTAAATAATTTTCAGTGCTTCACATAAGTGTATAGACTTATTCTAAAACTTTACTTTTTGTAAATTGCTTGCAAGTTGTATGTAACGCTGACTTGCTTCGTATCGTGAATGATAGAAAACTAACTGCAATTGTATTTAAAGATGTTTTATTTTCTTATTATGAGCATTATAGCTAGCAAACCTGGCGTCCAATTGAATAGTAAGCACAATCGTTGCTGGCATGCAAGTTTACCTACGTGCAATCTGTTTCACGTACGCTTACGCGTTTTCTACTGCTTTGAACGAACAATTTCTTTGATTGTCCTGAATGCATCGATGCTTGCTATTTCATTCAATTGGCTTACAAAGTCGCGCATAGTTTACTCCATCTACTTTCCCATAGCTACTGCTTAGCTAACTTGCTGCTTTTTCTATCGTGTTTTTGGTTCAATAGTTTATTTCAATCTGCAGGCCGCAGAATATACTTCGATTTTTGGCGTTGCTCAGAGAAAGTCTGATTTTTAACAGATTTTGCGACTTTAGGCATATACTCGTACATAGAAGCTTTTTCCTAGTCCCTCCTTTCACATCCTTAATAATCCATAATCCCAAGTATATTCGTCTTTTTTGTTCTATCGTAGCATTTGTCTTTGCTAGTACCTAAATGATTAGCGCTGAAATTAAAAAATTTGATGCAAACGTGTTCAGTTATCAACGAGTGATAATCCATAGTTTGAAGTTTTTATCAAAATCGGCTGCCGAATTTAAATTCTACCTTTCATTTATTTTGAGAGAGCCCGGCCGAGGTTATGAGAGTTCTGCGCTTGAGCATACAAGGCCTTTGATCGAACTGGCAGCAATTATGTTTGCATGTATACTTTAGGATCCAAATTTCTTGGAAATTTGAATATTTTTTCTCAGTGAATTATAGGATATAATATCTCGTTCCTTAATTGCTTATTCTGCCATTGTAGATGCGCGCCATATTAGTCTGACGAGTAGCTAAAAAGTTTTGAAGGTAGCCGACTATTATTCTTGAGTAAAAAAAATTTCGAGGAAAATAAAAAAATGAGTTGATAAAGATCAAGTACAAAAAGAATGGAGAAAGTGAAAAAAGAGAAGTGGAAGATTGAGTACAAGAATTGAGAATTACTTTTTTCGCCACGATTTCAGTTTTACTTAAATCATAAATTTCGGTAAACTATTGTAGTGAAACTGAGCGTTTATCATCAAGTTCGTGTATTCTTGTGTTTTTATCTTTATTTTTGAACTTAACATGCTTTTCAATAGATTGCCTAATCTAGAGCACGAATTAAGCTTAAGCGATAGAATGTTATTTCGTAAGCGCGACTTTTACGAATCTCTCGTAATTATGAGCCAAAATCCCGAATCTTGCCGGATAGATGACCCGAATTCTCATGCCAGATTGTTGTACAATTTTTTAGCTCGGGTAAGTAATGCTATTCTTATCATTGCTTCTAAGCCATTTTCGATAAAAGATGCTATTAAGTATGTAATAAAATTTTAAGGAAATTGAAAAGTTCAAAGGCCGAAAATGTATGATCTTAGAAGGCGGTTTTTCGGCATTCGCTAGAGCCTATCCTTTTGGTCTTGTTAAAAGCGGTGTTAAGCCCAAGGAGCCCGAAGGTATGGCTGAACTGTTTCAATTATGTTTAAAGTTATTAGTATGGTAACTGAAATTTTTAAATGAATGGATGAACCTAATTTTAAATAATTCCACTTATGGTGCTCCTGGTGTTGAGTCTTGCAGCATAACTGAATTTACTTGCCTTAATAGGTACGCACATAGGTTACTTATCGACTTCATCACCTACGAGTATGTGGTTTGTACTTTGTTGTCTGCTTTATATTTTAACAATGTGTTAAATAATTTTTATGGACAACAAAAATGATTAAGAGTAAGCAATGCTCGTGTCAATAGAAAATTTCATAATTTTTAATAAAATTTGATTTAACATTCCTAATAGAGTATACCTACCTACTCGTTCAAAGTGTTCAAAAATGCTAATTTTAATGCGTGTGTGTCTGTCCAATGCCTTCGCAGGAGAGACATTTCAAAAAAATGACGTTTGACCCTTAGAATTCTAATGCTTAACATGTTGGTCTAGTAAATAAATAATAGAAAACAAAAAAATAATAGAAAGAACAGAATTAAAAATAAATATTGAATAATGAAAAAATCAAAGCAACAAAACAATACCTTTTTCAGAGTAGTTACTTGACTGTGAGATACTGATCAAGTTGTTTATTTGATTTAATTAATACTCATAACTTCTCTGAGTATGAACAACTAATGCTTAGTTTTCTATATCATTAAGCAACATTTTTTTACCTTCGGTTTGTGACCATAAATGGGCAGCAGCCGGATACTGGGGGGTCTGGAGTAGTGTAAAACTGTCAAAAATCTCCAAGAAACATGTCAACAATTTAATTCTGGGGTGATCTTTGGGGATCTGCTAGATTCTCGGGAGAAGGATGGTCAAGCCCCAACCCTCCCACGCCCGTAATTGTTTGTGACCCTTCGTGAAAATATAACTGACCTTTACAACAAAGACTAAAGCTTCGTTTTGTTGGTTTAAGGAAAATTTATCATGCACACTAAATCAATCTCGTGAAAAAGCAGTATTGTTCGTTCTTTGGTAGGTACCTACAATTATGTTCTAAATCACTACAGTTCTTTATGGCAATGTTTGTGTTAAGGTTACAGCTAACTCCAATCTTAGAAATCGATAGATAGCATGAGAAATGTGGAAGAGGAGTGAAAATGCTGATGAAAGCCGGCACTCTACTTCTGATTAATTTGAATTAAGGAGTTATATAAGACAATTGAACATGAAAATATAATTTTAGCTCTAGAATCTTGTTCACCCATATTGAAAATGAATAATTCCAGACGCGTATTTATTGCACTCTGGGATATGTATTAAGAAGTAGGTAGGTAGATAAGTATATCTTTTGACGTTCAATTCGCACATGCACAATTAGTGCATTATGAAAATTTAGGGTCAAGGGATAATCAAGAAATAATAAATGCAATCAAGTGCGCTCTGCGACGAAGAAACGAGAATAATCGAATTAAAGATGATCGAACTTTGCCTGCTCCTTCTGCCGAAATTCTTTTAAGTTCCACTGGAACTATGGAAACTGTCCCTCATCTAGCTACCGCCTTTAATATTGCAAATTCTAAACGCCTTTTGAGTAAAAAAGTGACTTATTCTCCATATATGCTCGATGAAGACGAATACTGCAAAGCTATATCAACCGCTGAACTGGATGAGTATGCAAAGGATAAGAAACGTCTTCAAACGATATACGAGGGTATCGTTTCGTTGAAGCCTAGTTTGCCAATGAAGACATTCTCTCCCCAGACGAACTTTGAAAGAAACTATAAATATCGTGGTGAGTTAGATGAGTTTATGAATCGACGTTTAGCAAATGCTTCGGGCACCGGCGATGGATCCTCCAATTACACCCGAGAACCTAATTGTTTTCAGAAATTAGTAAAAATAAGACACGCACGTGGAAAAATTGGATAGTTTAAACCAACCGTGGGGGCATGGGGGTTTAAACACTCCAGAATCCGAAACGCCCGCAAATTTATGTAGACCCCAAACAAAATATGTATAGCATTTGCTATAAAAAAACAAGACAACGTTAACGCCAAAAAAAACGGAAAAAATTACAAAAGTGCTTGAAATGAAGTAAACACGTCAAAAAAGCAATCTGGCTGACCCTCAGATAGTCCATCCTTTCTTTCTTGGCATTAGAATGTGAGAAAAAATTAAAAGTAATTCTGTGATCTTCGTCTTATGAGGAAAGTATTTTAACTTATGTGGAGGTCCCTTGCCAACTAAGTCAAGATGTGGTCAGCAAAACAATAGATGCAACTACATGGCCGGTCCGAGGAAAGTTGATCGGATGTGTTTTGAGCTGAAATTGTATCAAATCTTCATAAATGTGGAAATAGCGTTAAAACTGCCAAGACAGCTTCTGATCAATTTTATTATGCGAGAAAGTTATTGAATTTGTCGGTTTTTAGCCTCGACTTACCTTATTTTCCCAAAGATTTTCTGTCGAGCTTCCTCAAACCTCACATGCATATCTGATCAGAGAATTAAAATCAGTTTGTTATTTGTCTTTGAAAGATCAGCTGATTATCATTTCTGATAGGAGCTTCGAAAAATTTAACTTCACAATAAAAATTGACTTCAGCTGTAGTCAGTAATTTCATTTACTAGAGGCGCGTGAAAGGTTTGTTATTCAGGTCAAAGTATAGCCAAAAATCGGAAATACGCAGTCTCAGACATATAATTACTAAAGAACTTAGCAAATAAATGGAAAATGCGTAGGCAAAATCATCATCGACAAGCTGGCAACAATGAGGTCGGTTGTCAGCAACAGCTTTTCATTAGAAATGAAATTAATTGACTCTTAATAAAATTTCGCACTGATTCCAAATCTGGCCTTTAAATTAGTTCTAACAAGTCCTCTTTAGATATTTGCGTATTAAAAATTATGCAAATCATGACATTCATTGATATCAAGTATGCAAATTTAGCAGCCAAAATGATTCATGTTGAACTGTTGAACTTTTTGCTATAAAAATTATGTTTATACAAACTTATTCATAATTTTAATGTAACTAGCGCTGCGTATTTTATTCTTGCCAGTAAAATATTATACCTAATTTGCATATTTGTAAAGTCTGAAACATACATATTAGCGTAATAGGTCATATATCTAGAAAGTATTAAATATCTTCTAGAAGCGTTTTTTGTGCTGAGTACAGATATTTTTACGGTTTTGTGCTAGCACACCTAGTTTTTCAAGTTTTGTTATAAAATATATCGTACAATTTGTGCACATATGCACGAATATGCAGTTTGAAAAATTTAATGCTATTTAAAGTTTTGAGGCAATTATCTCAAGAGAAACAAAAAACTCTAAATCAGTGCTACACACCTTCCAGTATTAATAAAATTTATTCTTTATGGTTGACAGAGTTGAAACTCATTGTTTTTTAATTTGCATTAGAAACGAATTTCGAAATTTTTGAAGTTTTTCATAAATTCTAGTTTTTTTCAAAGAGTAGACGCGCTAGAACAAAACAAAAAGCAAATGCGAAGTTAGCGTACAAACGTTTCAAGAAAGTGGTTAAAATTATTTAAGCAGACATACTAAACAAATAGGGGTTTGCTCATTACATTGTCTTAAATATATATGCAAATTAGCAATTTTATTAAACAGAAATCAGTGTAGTACTTTGCGACAAATTTTAAATTCAGGAGGGAGCTATAATAGAATTGCTTTTTAATATTTAGTTTTACTACGATCACCTTGCTCTTGTCATTTTGATATTTATACACGAAAAAGCCAGAATTTGCATAAACTCATATGCACATGTCTCAAAACCTCGACGCGCTACAAAAATTTTAAAGCTAGATTTAGAATTAACACAAAGATCTGATTTAAAATTGATTAATATCGTTTCTGATGACAGCAAAAAGATCAAATTCGCTGACCAATGTTATTTTGAACATTTAACATTCAGGAAAATGCACTCGATTAAACCTTCCTGGTCTTGAGAGATAATAAATTTTCTTTCCGAGAACTTATTTCACTTTCAGTTTTATACTGCTTACTAGTTTAAGTAGGCTAAGAATTACTTTAGCTCTTTTTACTTCTTTTCTTATGAAGTATTTTACTAAATTAAATCGAATTTTTCATCAATATGCATACGTGTATGTACTCAATCAACTTTACCATCTCATTGCTTAAGCGCTGGTAGGTATTCTTAATTTACAAAAAAAGCGCATGGAAAAACGTAGAAGTAAATGAGTGAAGCTTCTTAAGTTGCAATACTGTTTGCTAACAATCATTTTGTCTTCAAATGAGAAAAAATTAATTAGACCTGGGAACGTGGACAGCAATCAAATTCTGAGTACGAGACAAGCGCCTAAAATAACTATGATAGTTCATACGATACGTTTGATGATGATTTTAAAATTCGTTAGTTCCGCAGAATAATACTGCGTGACTGAAGACAACGACCTCTATAAGCTTTTTAAAAATAGATCAAAATTTTGTATTATAAATTATAAAAAAATTTAAATAAATTAATATAATATAATTTTAAAAAATGTACTCATTCGACGCGTTGACGAATTTATTCGTAGTAAATTAGTTCTCTTTTTCCGACGATTCACGTTTTCGCGACGAAATGCAACGTCCGTTTTGTGGTGACTCTTATGCCAATGTCCGTGAGGAATCGGCACTTACTCGTAAAACAAAATATTGTGGATATCTCGATCAAGCGGGCCGAGGTAAATCGCCTGAAATGCCGCGTTTTCCCGAACCCAACAATGATTCAGAGTAATGTCTTCTTTGCTTCGGTATAATTAATTATGCTAGGGGAAATGATCGTTATCAGTAATCAAGACGCTTAGAACCAACAATATTTCAACATCAAAAAAAAGTTAAGAGACTATAAATTAGAAGTCACATTTTCGACATTTTCTCCCGTTCGCTAGCACAATAAAAATCGAGACTGATTCAAAAATGGTGGTAACAAATAGACGGGATGTAAGTTGCTAAAAATCAGTTGTTACTTATTGAAATGTTAATTGAACTTACATCAGAAAAATTTTTTTCCTATTTTGTTTGATTTCTTATAAATAAATATTTATAATTTGCGCTTTCTTGAGTTTTCCTTGCACATTTCATGTTTTGTTCAAAGTTTCGAGGATTTCTGGAAAACTTTTGACTTCAGTTCTTTGGTCGACTTTAACAGAAGTGACATTGTTCTTTTATTTTCATATGAGTGAGTATATTAGATGCACATGACCTGGAATGATTTGAGCCGTTGACTATTGTAATTTTGTATTTGTTTATTTTTATTTGTTATAATACGTGCTAATCGAATGTTCTAAAAATAATCATTATTTCAGGTCTATCGATGACATTGAGGTAAGACATATCATTAGTGGCGCAAAATAAGAGGCGCTAAACTTACGGCTACTATTTAAGGTATGGCTTTCACCAAGGGCGTAGCCAGAGGGGCATATAGGGTATATGCCCCCAAAATTTTCAGAAATTTTGTTGATTTTTCGGTGCAATCATTGTGTTAAGAAAATTGAGTTCAAAAAGCAGCAAAAAACGTCAAAATTTTCCGGCGAATGTAGATCCATGAGTTGAGAAGCTTGAATCAGCGAAAATAATCCAGCGCTTTTCCCATCACTTCAGTGATTCAATGCGCTATTTGTTCGTTGAATGAAACTGCGCACGTTTATTGCGCGTAATAGTACAACTGCGAAATGGTTGTGCACCAGTCATATTCTCTGCTTTGTTTGTCTTTCTTTACAAGCACACATAGTTATGTAGTAATTGAAGAGAATAGCCAATGTTTTTGTGTTTTTGCGCATTTTATGTTTTCTGAACTACATCATTTTGATAAGAAGGCTACAAATGGGCCTGAAAACGGTAAGAACAAATTTTTCATGGAAATATCTTTCTATTTTTTATTAGCAGCGGCGACCCGTTTCTGCACTACATAGGTCGAAAAACGCATCAGCTCAGAAGTTTTGTGCTATGTAGAAGTTGATCAATTTCAACTTATTTTTCAGAACCAAGATTCGGCTGCTTTGTTTTCATTTTTTTTGCAAGGCTCTACCCCGAACCCAAATTTCCCCCAGCCGTAAAATTCTGTCGTACTGTATACAAAGATTTTTGGGAGGACAAAAAAGGCTAAAAGGGTTAGGAATTTCATAAAATTTCTGACGTTTCGTGCCGGAGTTAATTTGTCTGTTATGTATGATTTAAATGGTATAAATTGAGTTTGCAGAGCGAAAACGTCAAAAATTTTCTGTTGCATAGCTCTGCCGGTTATTGTTATTTTTCTTTGTATTAGCTCCAGCATTGTGTTTGAAAGCCTGAGTCAGTCAGAATATTCTGTAGTCTGTTTTACGAAACCTTGTACACGGATCACAATTTTACAGTCAATGCAAATCGATTACAAATCGGTTTAAACTAAAGCAAAAATCATGATACTGTGCATAGTACTTCATAAAAACATATAAAGCTTTACTACGCAAGTTTGTGTTACAGTAGGCTGCCTATAAACCCCTTTTGTAGCTGCTTTCTAGAGAACTGAAAATGATTTCTTTGCACAGGGTTTTGTGAAATAGACTATAGTGCTTCATCTTAGTAAGTTAATCGCAGTTTTTCCTGTTAGAAGCCTGAACTTATGGCATTATGTCAAAATTGTTTTTTACAAATTTGATAATTCTCTGCTCTGTCAGACTAATAGTATTCACGGAGCTACAAAATTTCAAGCGCGGTAAAAAATGATTAATTTTTTTTGTGCTTTGAGCCACTCATGATTTCCGAATTGTTTGTCAATAAATAGGTCTTAAATGCTACACAGGTAAAAATATCAAAAATTTTGGCACTTCGTGCCGCTTCACACTTTTTGTATTTTTGATCGTCAGAAAGCCTTAAGGTCGAAAAAACTGAGTTTTACTATATATAACGTGTTAGTGTACCACATCTAAGCATTCAGGGCAATGATAGTTTTAAAATTTTTTTTTGTATATGCCCCTCCACGAACCAAAATCCTGGCTACACCTCTAGCTTTCGCACATAAACATGATAAATGAAAAGATTTTTTATTTATACTTTCATCATTTTTGTTAGGAATAGACAGTCCATCCTGCTAAGTGAGCCTTCAAATGCAAAATACCAGATGCTGTTGACGGAAAAGAAGTGTTCAGACAATGTGGGATTGTTAATATGTGCGCTACAAGCAGTATACTGCTGAATTTTTAATATTTCTCCAAAAATTTGAAGATAAAGCTCAAAGAGATTTCATCGAATTTCATCTTGTCTGTCAAGCTGAAACCCAAATTTATTTGACGAGGAATTACGTTGGGGCTTGTTTTCTACCATTGGTATCGAGACATCCTGCTCGAAGCGTCTTATTAATAGTTTCTTAAGGGCTAAGACTGGTCAAAAATCATGTACAGAAATGAAGCTTTACATGTGCCTACAGTCCACATTCTGAACGAAAACAACGAATAATTTTTGGTCACTTTTAAAAATAATTTTAGTTGGTGGTTAACCCAGAATAAATATTTCTTGTCTGATATTTGATTGATTCTGATTTTAATTCACTGGATAAGGATTAACACTGTAAAGTGATGTCTTTGCATTTGACATTTGTAGCTTCTAATGAGTTTACAGATCGATAACGATCGCGTGATTTTCCCAATTTTATCAGAACTTGTATATTATCGTGTTGTAATGATGTAAGCGATTATGATTGTTGAAATATTAATATAAAATATATTAAATCTTAATATATTATGTTCGCACAACTTTGTTCTATCACTTAACGAAGAGTTTCGTTTGAGGCGAAAAATGTCGCGACTGGGTTACTTAATCTTGGGAACACGTGTTACATGAATAGCGTAGTGCAGTGCTTAGCCAATAATCCCTTTATATGCGACTATTTTGGCAGTGGAGATTATGCTTCAGATATAAATCGGTAACCAAATAGCTATAGCATTTTTAATTCAGCTTATTATTACAGGCCTATAGTGTGTTTCACGCAACTTCGGTCATAAATTTTAAAACTATCTCCGACAACAAGCTGACAGATTGCGATTACAGCGTTGATCTGATATATAATTTTCGTAACCTTCGGCTTCCTGTCGTTGAAAATTCTTGGAATTTATGCACGAAGTTATGTGAAACAGACTATAGTAACTGGAAAGAATGACTTCAATTGCATTAATGGAAGAAGAAGTTTCAACAATAGCTGAAATAAAACGTAAACAGTGATGAAGTCGAAAATGCGGTCGTAAATTGTTACGTTCTTCCTCGCTTTGTAATCAAATTATGTTTTGTTTCGTCAAGCTTAAACTGAGTTTTCCAGGTTAATTAACTTACTAATGAACAATATTGTACAAAAAAAATTTAAAAGATTAAGTAGAATAATAAAATTGCGTAAATCTGAGTCTGGACTACGTTAATATATATGTACGACGAGTATATCATGAAGTTATGACAGAAGCGGGGAAGAATGGCTACCGCAGCCATTGTGCGGAGATCAGAAGCCATTCTGGGGAGGGGGAAACCAGACATTGCACGTGAAGAGGGTTCGGGATCTAGATGCACAGAATGGAAAATGGAAAATTTTCTTGAATAAACGAGGCAAATCGAAGGCCAAGCATGAATGAAAACTGAAAATTTTCTTTACAAGTGCTTGAAATTGACCAGAAACTGGAATACGTAATTTAACGGACCTTTTAAATAATTTCCGCGCCACCGTTTTTTAGCCGATCCATATTAGCTACTGTAACGAAACTTTACAAACAACTAGCTTATGACTTCTTGTCTTTATTTTTTTGTGCCGATATTACGTCTCTCAAAAACGGTGGCGGGAAAATTGTTCAAAAGGTCCGTTTTAACGCTATTTTAGCATTTATTAGTTTTTGAGGTCATTTTGGCCCAAAAAAGCTCAATATTTGACTACCAGACCGGCTGATCCCCAGATTGGCTACACTGTACATCTATGGCTGAGACCCTTTCCGAAAAAAATTGTGGAAATATTTTTAAGCGTTTGAGTCAACTTTTACTCAAAAGTGTCAAATTTTCTTGGCTTCGCTCCAGACACTCATCTTTTAACTATGTATTGTTCAATTTCCTTGAATTTCTCCTAACTTTTTCGAAATTTTCTGTATTTTTGTGAATTAGAAAGAACAAGCATTGTACTGAACATAAAAAACGGGATTTTGACATTTACCCATCGTGTTTTGGTTCAAGAGATGCACTTTTAAAAATTTATCAGCGCTGACTCCCAGGATTCCCATGTTGTACATATTTGATTATAAAACTTTCTTACATACGAATCATTTGTACTATGATTTGCCGACACAAGATTGTGATTAGTTTTTGAAATTGCTCAGGAGCAACATGCAGGGATCTCAGGGCCGATTAGCTGACGCGTTTGCGCAATTAATTGTTAAATTAAAACGAAACGATCAACGTTGTGCTGATCCGTCTGATTTTCGGGTATGTTATTCTACAAAGTTTGCTTACTTTCTGTAACTATTAACTTAGCTTCCATCTGTTTTAGATCTCTTCAGTGTTTTCGTATGCTTTTCCACGGACCGCCTCCTTTATTTTTTATTCAGTCCTCCCTTCTAATAAAAAGCTTCGAATCTTATTTTTGTTCCAGCATCAAATCAAGCTTGTGGCAATTTATTCTTTGAAATTCGTTCACAGTGCTTTACATTTTTCTCGAATTAAGCTTGAAAGAAGTAAAAAATCTGTAGCCGCGATCACCTTTAGTACCTATCAAAATATGAATCTTGCTTTTTTAAATTTATTATCTTTGCTTAACAGTGGCGGATCCAGGATGCAATATGCGCCACAAATTTCCCTCAAATAGTCGAAAACAGATCCAAAAATGTGCTATTCACGCGCCTAATTTTATTTGAATCTTGAATCTCAAAATTTTCCAGCAACACTGAATTAATATTTTGATTAAAAGGATTGTTGCATTCCATGGCAAGCATCAGCAATTCATCCTCATTTAGGATATTAATCAATTTTTGAAGACGTTCTTTTGCTGTTTTTCTATTTTAACTTTTCTCAACTTATTATTGTTATTTATTTTGTTGCTTCTTATTTTTTCAATTTTCTGGCAATATAAGCTTATTATATTTTTTAAAACCTCAATACTTAGTTTTATCGCGAGCTATATGAAACAACTTTTCATTAAAATAAGTGCATTTATTCAGTCAGTGGTTGTGAAGATTTTACGCGCCTTCGATAATAGGGATCAGCAGGATTCTCAGGAATTACTAATTTTCTTGCTTATTGGATTGCATGAAGATCTGAATAGGGTTAGAAAACTCATACCGGATATTCTGACAAGATTAATACGATATATTTCAAAAACGCACGTTTTGCTTTAAGGTCAAAATCAAACCGAAGCTACCACCTCAGGATAATAGAAATAAAACCTTTCGGCAGGCTGTCGAATCGACCCGCGCGAAAAACCTCACTGTAGATGACTCGGCGATAAATGATAATTTTTATGTAAGTTTATACTCATTTCTTGAAATAAGGTTTCATTCTCACGTGTCTGTTTCACGCTATTCTTTTTAAGTGAGAAATTTTCAACAGGTCAAACTGTAAATCATGGGTCTAAAAAATTCAATGTATTAGAGTGTATAAAAAACAAATTGCTTATCGATCCTCTTTGCTTTGATCGAAAACTAATGATCTTTAGAATATGGTGGAGTTTCAGCTGTATAGATATTCGTTGCTATCTTCTTGGTTCTCGCTCGACTGATAAAATAAGCAACACTAATCTTTCAACAGAAATCGATAAGTCAGGTATAGCGTGAACACATTGCATTTCGTTTTTAGGTGCAAGGATAACATTAGGTCAATATTTTTTGAAAATGTTAACCATGATATCACAAATATGATTTTAGAATTTTTTTACTCTTTGTTCTAGTGGGAACAATATTC
Source organism: Mermis nigrescens (assembly GCA_036768485.1). Taxonomy (NCBI): domain Eukaryota; kingdom Metazoa; phylum Nematoda; class Enoplea; order Mermithida; family Mermithidae; genus Mermis; species Mermis nigrescens. Next base: position 745,691 of record JAVLUZ010000167.1, on the reverse strand, counting down.
TAGCCAATTGCTGAATGTCTGACAACAAAAATCTAAAAGTACGGTGAGACGCCAGTAAATTTGGAAGTCGTTTTCTACATGCGGAGTTTTAAACTACAAATAGCTAAAGAAAACCAGCGAAGCGCCAGAAAATGTTATTATTATTATCATTTGAAACATATTAAAGCTCAGTTAAGACGGGGTAATGAAAACATTTTAAAACTAGCGCAAAATAATTCCCGCATCCTTACCATATTGAAGTTATCTTATGAGGAATGATATAAAAAATTGGTATTTATGCCTTTTTTGAACGTAATTTTGGGAATGATAAACATAAAAACCAGCATATCCACAGGCCGGTAGAGCAATATTGGGTGATGCCTATACGCTGGGTTCGGAAAGCACTAGCTATCTTCTTGATTTTCTATCGCATTTTTAAATACCGATTTTCTATATTAAATTTGAAAGGTTTCGGGAACAATTCTGTTGTCCAATGTTGCACTTTGAAAGAAAAAATTTGAATATCAATGATTAGTTTTTATCTGATTAAATGAGTTCTCATCTCATTGACGAAGAAATAAAAAAGAATAGGAATTTAACTTGTAAGCATCGTTGTAGTTAAAGACAAATTATGTACTTCTCACGCTATTGGAGTTTCTAAATGATAATTTTTATAAATACAGGGGTACGAATTAACGCAATTAGCGTGTCGTTCCTGTAATAATGCAATTTTACTCGTTGAACCAATGGGATGCCTATCTGTACCGGTAATAGACGTTGCCGCATGCACAATTGAGGTTATGTTCTTACTAGCTGTTCAATAATATGAATTCAAAAAATTTATTTTATTTGAAACTAAGTTTAATTGCAGCGAAAATTTTCGAGGCTTTGATTTTTACTATTTATTCTTTAGTATTCTGTAGTTTTATTTTACTATTTATTCTTTAGTTTCATTTTGTAATTTTGCTTCTGTGTATTGTCATGCAATTTTTAGTGCCTTTTTCATTTGTTTCCATTTATATTATATTTAGAAAAATCTAATGATCGTTTTGCATCTATCCTAATATGAATTAATATAATAAAATATACATACTTACTTCATATTCAGAAGAAAATGTGCGGCACGTATGTATGTCGTGATTTGATGTTTAAAATGATACCGATTTGACTAAAAATATAGATAGACACAACAAATAAGATAAGACTTCACGCATTCCCCATCTTTTCCTTTTTATGAGCATGATTAAGATGGAGCCTTTGAAGCAACTGATCTACTAATTTCCAGGCCACAAAAATCAAAAGAGCTCGACTTTGAATAAAAAGTAAAAAGCACAGTAAGCAAAAAATTCGACGCATGGTTTTCACGGCGCATTTAATTTCTATACATTTTTTGTATATTTTTTATCAATAATTGTCTCAGTTTGAAATTTTTTATCCAAATATCTTCGTTTTAGAGCATTTGTTATTACGCAAAAGCACATTCGATAAATTGCAGATATTTCAGGATTGTCTAAGGTCTTATATCGCGCAAGCGCAAATTTACGCAAGATGCGATCTGTGTAAATCGATGCAGCCTATGCAACAACGTCGGTTTATCTATCAGGCTCCCAGATATTTAGTAATAACATTAGCGAGGTAAGTGCTCATTCTTCATGAGGTTAGCTTGTTTTTCATCTTTTTAATTATATAAAATCTTGCAAAGCTATTCTCTAGATTTTCGGGTTGCTCAGTTGGCTGAACCTTAAAGGTCAAAAACGGATGAGCCTTTAATTATCTTTAAAAGCACTTCATTTAAAAGGTGTGAATTCAGGCATTTTGAATAGCTTTGCCGCTTAGACTAATTTTTGAGTCCACCTTCCTACTTATTTAAAGCATAAAATTTTCAGCTTTTTTTACTTTATTTTAATTTTTTATGATTTTTTTATTATTTATTATTTTATTTTTTTCTGAAATTAATTATTGTTTATGATTAATTTTTATATTACATCACTTTGCGAGCGCCTGGGACGTTAGGAGACATGGGACATTCGAGGGTTTGGGACATCCGAAGGACTGGTGCATACGACGAAGTGGGACAATGTTATATCGAAGACTATCATTTAACTATCTTTATGCTTATAAGGATAAAGGTTTTAGTCACCGCATTCTTAGTCATTAGTCAACCAATCTGTTATGAGATATTTTCCTATAATAGAATGATATATAAACTTTAGTACTATTTAGTAAAATTCAAATGTCTGGTCTAAATTTAGATTTGCCCAAAGAAAATTGGATGGACAGGGCTTCGAATATAGGAAGCTCAATACGCTGGTTAAATTTCATGTAGACAAACCATTGTTAATGGAGGAATATGTTCAGGATAAGAGTTTACCCGCTAGCTATATGTTGTATGGAGTAGTGGTAAGCTAAATGTACACTACGAGCGGATTATAACAAATTTAAAGTCAGAAATATTCCAGATCATAATATCTCAGTAGAAAATTAGGAAGATCAGTCCCTTAAAATCCTAATTGATATCATAAAGATATGCTCAACTAAATTGTATCATGGGACACAAACTGCATAGATTACATACATATCCAAAGGCAATTTTTTTATGCAAAGCCCTGCACCGTTATTATATGCGAAATTCGAATAAGAAATGCGTCAAAAATCTGCAACTCAATCAAAGCTAATCAAAGTTCAATCAACCTAAGCTTACCTAAAGTATCGAAAGATATTTTAGGAAAATGCATTACCATAAAATACCTACCACAAATACGCGTCTGTGCTTGCTTCTTGCTTGTACATACAGATTCTTTTCAAATGCCCACTTTTGAAGCAATAAACTTTAATCCATGATTCAACCTAATCTCTTAGGTAAGCCTGATTTATACTTCAAGCGGCGAGAAATTGCCGAAACGGCCGCCGCAGAAATTTCGCGCAAAACCGTTTATGCTTCGAGCTGCGGCGCTGCAGACGGTGACTTATTCACCGCCGCAAATCGATTTAAACTTCACGCAATCGCCGCGCCGCGGACTGATTCGCAAAAGTCTAGATTTCTCGCCGCTTTTCAATTTACACTTTTACCGCGCCGCACGGGGCCAAAATTGATATTTTTAGCATTTTTATACCTTTTTTCGCCGCGTCGCAAAAGTCAAACTTATTGCCTTTGCGAATGCTTATGAGATGTCGGTACTCGAAATTATTTCGAATCTTGATGAAGCGGCAGTTCACAGGAAGTATAAACACATTTCGCGAAGCTACTGCGAATTGGCGCCATTTTATTTGTCTATGCGGCGAGCCCGCCGCTTGAAGTATGCATGGCGCGGCGCGGCAAGCGGATTTTGCCGCAGAATATTCGCGCACGGTCGATTGATTTTTGGGTATGCTGTGGCCGCAAAACCCCTCTGCGGCGCATTTCACATGAAGTGTAAATCAGGCTCTATCTAGATTTTGTTTTTCAGAATAATTTATTGAACCTATGAACAGTCCGTTTCTTGACGTTGCAAAATTATACATTAATCTTAATATCCTGTTATTTTAAAACATAAACAAAATATTCCATGCTAACCAACCGTACTTGATTCGATGTTAGAAATACAAATTGGCATGTAAAAAGTGAGGTAACTCTGAAATCTAGTCATGCGTCTAAGTGAAAAATCTTATAATTGAAAGAGAAACAGTGAAAAGTTATGCACACATAAATATGTAGGTGTCAAAATTGGAGGATGCTGATGCAATAATCTACTATTTTCCAGAATTTTTGAATTCAGAACTTAACGTATTGAGCCTTCTAAGTTCAATTTTACAAAAAAGTAGTACGGCGATGTAATCCTTGATCTTCTCTGTCTTGCTGCTTTTTTCTTGCTTAGGCCTATACTTTATTATTTTTATATCTTTACAGCATTCTCTGCATTCATAAGCGACTTTTAAGAGTTATCATCTTATTTTACATAACGCATTAAAATGCATTCGGTGATATCTAAAAATCGATGGTTGTAATAGGAAGAGAATCATAAAGATAAAATTTTGCACGCTATTTGCTCATATGACTTATTGTTTCGTTTCACATCCCCAATAGCTCGTATTAAAATGAAGATTTATTGAAGTGTGCAGTCATATTTGAGTAATCAATGTATTTATTTCTATTTAAATTTATGAGTTTTTATTTGCATATTATACTTTCGTGCTTTCAACATTTTAAATATTTTACATTCTTCGTCCTGAAGATTTTCTCTGTACCGTCAGTTTATTTGGCGACTTTTACAGAATCATTTTGGACGAAGTTTACACGGAGGTCACTATGTTACATTCAGTAAAAATAGCGCCGGTCAGTGGCTAGAATACGATGACAATTTTGTATCAGTCATGGCTGTAGAAAACGTTGTGGTGAGTAACAATAATAGAGGAATATAGATTAAGACGGAAGCAATATATATGTAAAATTGTAAATTAGCGAACTTAAAATGAGTGCATTAAGCAGAAAACTATGTCGTGTGAAACTGACTTTCCGACTTTCCAGACTATGAAACATTTAGACTAAGCATGTAGCGGGGCTATCAATGCCTAAAGCGAAATGAAAACTTATAATTTAAAAAATTGTAAAAATTAATGAAAGACGGAAATAGCACAGAAACTATAATAGTTCACAGACGGAGGTATTATCATTAACCCTCCGTTTACCGTGTCCTATGCCGGAGGCATAATGAATCACTTTCGTGGCATTTTTTTCTGTTCTACCTTATCCATGTGTCCAAAACTTTGTCTAGTCTCGTTTTGGCTTCAGTCACATCGTTTTCAATTATTTAGCTCGAAGAGGAGTTATAGAGTAGTAAAAATGGGCATTTTTCGGCCTACAGTGATATCACAAAAACTCAAGATGGGAAAATAAGGCTCTAATAAGAAAATTTAGTGGCTTATTCCTTTCTAGCTCTTTAAATGCATCCCCTGGATGTGTTTAACAAAACAGAAATCTACTTTTTTTTGTTTTTGCATAATGTCCAACGGGTTCTTATGCATTATGATAGTTTTTAATTATACATACCTCTTTCAAAAATGATTTTCACAGAAAATATCATAAATATTCAGAAAGAGCATAAAAAATTGCACTAAATGAAAGTAATAGCTGTCGAAGAATGTTAAGAAGGCATAGCTTAAAATGCACTAGGAGTTTATGCCATGATGGTGCACTTCGACTGCAAAAACATGATGGTAAACGGAGCGTTAAAGTTTGAATCTTAAATGTTTTTATCATTCATTATGTAGAAGTTAAATGATATATTTATATAATATTATATTGTATTGTAGGCATACGTAGAATGGATGGGAATTCTGGGAGTAAGCGTCGAAAACTTGAAAAAGTAATCTTTTGGGACTAAAAAACCATAAGTACACGTCAAAACCGGTTTTTTGACACTTCGGACAGTGCTCGTTCTTTCTAGAACATCAAAGCGTTTGAAAAAATTCGAAAAAACTTTGTACGAATTGAAGAGAGATAAAGAAAAAATGAGTATATGGCGCGAAGCGCCGAAAATTTGGCTCTTTGATCTAACATATAGTTAAGAATGCTAAAAAAGCACGGCTTTCTAAAATATTTTCGAAAAATCGACAATTCTGGGGTTCGGCAAAGATTTTTTAGGGGGTCAGCAGCCTTTCTGGGGTCAACCCCCACCCCAAGTAAGATTTGTAATCTCGTCTTTAGGTTAATTTTCACCCTACCTTAGGGAATCGTAATTTTTGGTGTAAATTCCACATGCACGTTACTATAGTCTGTTCTATTCCAAACGGCCCATTTTTGTTTTGCAGCTTATTACTGTAGCAGAATATTTTATGGTTTAGTTTGTTGCGGCAGTTTGCTAGGTGCACCATATGTTAAGCAAAGCACGTTAAACACCAATGAGAAGAGTTTAAAGCGATCAGCCGCTAGGAGAGCATAATTGAAGGGGCCAATGTGTATATACAGCGAAAACCTATTACAGTAAAAAGACTTTTGTGGAAAATGGGCCGTTTGGAATGGAACAGACTATAGCTGTATGTCGTTTTACGTGTTTACAGGGGCATGTCAGGGGGATCCAAGCTACAGTCTGTTTTTTAACCTAGTCCTTGGATCCGCTCGGAACACTAACATCCTTATTACTGTAGTGCTCGATTTCTCCCTTGCTCGACGAAGTCGAAAGGAAATTATTCCATAGATATAGCGTGTCGAGTGATGAAGGATTCAGTGTTACAGTAATAAGAAAAATGGTTTGCCGAGCGAATTCATGCCCTAGGTTAAAAAAATAAACTATTGGTATTCGTGTGTACATACGTTACTCATATTATATTTGTATATAATGTATTCTTTTAAATATCCGTCGTCTCTTTTTTCAGAGCAGCAACGCTTATATATTATTTTATATGGAAGAGACATTAAATAAAGTAAAAGTGAGGAAAAGCTAAGAAGAACATAATTTTTACTAATTTTCTTCAGCGGGAAGGCTCAGCGTAACTACCTACTGATAAAAGCGATATGTGTATATTGTTTTTTACATGCGTTTTTGTTATATTGTTACTTGTTGAACTAACTTATTTATGATGATGGCATTTACCGTCAGATTTGTTTAATTTATTAACCGCAGAAATATTGTAATGATAAATAAAACGCTTTTCCACATGTACGCCTTTGTAACTATTTCCCGACTTTGAAACACATTCAGTTATAGGTACCTTTAGTGTATTCACATTTTTGCAGCTTCTTAAATTTAACAGACAGGAATTGAGTTCACATAAGTAGCTTAGAAATTATCAAAATTATCATTCGTGTCCATAGGTGGGCAGCACCAAAATTCTGGGGGTGAAAAAATTTCTGGAGGGGTGAAAAAATTTCTAAAGGTCAAAAATGGTCTTAAAAGTGGTCGTATGGCGAAAAAAACACCATTTTTCGACGTTTCTCATCAAGCACTATCCAATGGCACCAAAAAATTGCTGAAAAAAACAAAAAAAATTTTTCTAGGGGGTATTTTGATTTCTGGGGGGTATTTCAACTTCTGGGGGTGCATACTAGTGTTGTAAAAGATAAGGATTTTTTGCAAGATAAAAGATAAAGATAAAGTTGAAATTTTAAAATCTAAAAGATAAAGATAAAGATAAAGATAATGATAAAAAATTAAGAAAGAAAAAGATAAAGATAATTTGCAAGATAAAGGAACCAAAAGATAAAGATAAAGATAAAGTTTAGATATGGTCGCCTGGACCTATAGTCTGGTTCATTTAACTTTGAGGTTTTTGAAAAAGTTTGAAGCGGTTACAGAAGTGTTTTGAACTAATACAATAAACATGATATTACAGTTTGTTGAGTCATATAGAGACGTATGCTTGTTTTGAGCCGCATCACTGCATCAAAAGTTTAAACCGCTTTTGTAGCCTGATTCTTGTGGAAAATTTCAGAAGAAAACTGCAAAGTTAAATGAAACAGACTTTAGGAGAATGTTGTATGTGAAGTGCAATAAACCAGAGTAGGTGATGCAAAGCAGCCAAATGAATGCCTAACTTTTACACCTGAGGTCAAAGAGGTAATAGGCATGAAGCACACATAAATGTAGATTTGGGGGTTTACCCGCGATATCTAAATGACCTACGTAATACTACTACTGGCCAGGCACGTAACTGGCCGTCCTATTTTGGTGGGGAACCAACACCAATTTTGGGGGATAAGCCCTAAATGGCCAAAAAAGAACAAAATAACGTTTAAAAAGTCCTATCTACTGAATTTTGGGGGGTCCGGCCGGACCCTTCCATTCCCCCCAGAGCTATGTGCCTGCTACTCGCTGACAGCAAGTCATTTCTTTCTTTTCACAAGCATCGAAACGAAAACAGAAACAATGGGTAAAATCCGGAAACGGAAACGATGTATAAAGCCGGAAACGGAGACGGAAACGATCCAAAGCACCGGAACCGGGGTTTCCCAAGTAGGGCCCATCAGGATGAACACCCCAAACCCCGTTTCCGGCTAAATTTCTCCCACTTAAGGGGAATTTAGGGGCTCGGAAACTGGGTAGCCCATTATTCATGTGAGAAGCTGACCCCGGTTCCGTTGAAAGTTTCTCCGACATGGGGGTAGTCCAAAGTGCCGTAACCGGGGTTCCAAAAGAAGGGCACATCAGGGTCGAAACCCCCAACCCCGTTTCCGGCAAAATATTACGCATGGAAGCAGCATTTTTTTTGTATTCGCTAAAGATTTTTCTCGATGTACAAAAACTTTTCAGGACCGCCTTTGGACATGTACAAAAATTTTTAGGAAGACAAAAATTGCAAAGAAAGTCTAAAATTCATTAAATTTTCGGCGCTTCGCGCCGAAATGAGTAATTGTGTGTTCTATATATCTTTATAATTGCAGAAATTGCATTTCAAAAGGAAAAACGTCAAATTTTTTGGTGCTTCGCGCCGTTTTAAGACGATTCTTGGTGATTTTTGCCTTTAGAGACCCAGAAATTAGCTGAACGCAACCAATAGTCGAACAACTCTGTTTTCACAACACTAAAATTGCTACTGTACTATATTTTAGTACACAAAAATTTGCATGTACGATATGTACAAATACTTTTGGGGACCATCTTTGTACATGTACAAACGGACCTTGTACAAAAAAAACGCTGCATGGAATGGGGGTTTAGGGGCTCGGAAACAGGGTACCCCATTATTCACATATGTAGCTGACCCCAGCTCCGTCGGGGGTTTCTCCTCCCTGGGGGCAGTCCAAAGTGCCGGAAGCGGGGTTCCGTAAGTAAGGATCATCAGGGTTACCACCCCAAAACCGTTTCGGCAAAATTTTACCAATAGAATGGGGGTTTAGGGACTAGGAAATTAAGTAGCTCATTATTCTCACATGTAGGTGACCCCAGATCCGTTGGGTGTTTCTCCGCTCTGAAGGTAGTCCAAAGTGGTGGAACCGGGGTTCCCCAAGTAGGACCCATTAGGGTCAACACCTGCAACCCCGTTTCCGGCAAAATTTTACCCATGGAAGGGGGTTTAGTGGCGCGGAAACGGAGTACCTCATTATTCATATATGTAGCTGACCCCAGTTCCGTCGTGGGTTTCTTCGCACCTGGGGTTTGTCCAAAGTGGCAAAACCGGGATTCCCGCAGTAGGACCTATTAATGTAAACACCCCCAACCCCGTTTCCGGCGAAATTTCTCCCACTGAAGGGAGTTTAGGAACTCAGAAACGGGGTACCCCATTATTTAAATGAGAAACCCCGGTTCCGCCAGCGGTTTCTCCGCCCTGGGAGTAGTCCAAAGTGCCATAACCGGGGTCGCAAGTAGGGCCCATCAGGGTCATCAACACCCCAACCTCTTTTCCGAAAATTTTTCATTTACTGAAGGAGGGTTTAAGGGCTCGGAAACGGGGTATGACATAATTCAAATGTGAAGCTTAACCCTGTTCCGTTGGGGGTTTCTTAGTTCTGGGGGCAGTCCAAAGTGCCGTAGCCGAGGTTCACCAAGTAGGACCTATTAATGTGAACACCCTCATCCCTGTTTCCGGCTAAATTTCTCCCAATCAAGGGGGGTTTAGGGGCTCGAAAACGGGGTACCCCATTATTCATATATGTACATGGGTAAAATTTTGCCTGGAAACGGGGTTGGGGGTGTTGACCTTAATGGGTCCTCCTTGCGAATACCCGGTTCCGCCACATTGGACCACTCCTAGGGCAGAGAAACCCCCGAATGAACCGGGGTCAGTTACATATATGAATAATGAGCTACTAAGTTTCCTAGTCCCTAAACCCCCATTCTATGGGTAACATTTTGCTGAAAACGGTGATGGGGGTCTTGAACCTGATGGGCCCTACTTACGGAACCCCGGTTCCGGCACTTTGGACTTCCCCAGGGCGGAGAAACCACCGACGGAGCCGGGGTCAGCTACATATATGAATAATGGGATACCCTGTTTCCGAGGCCCTAAACCCCTCTTCAGTGGGAAAAATTGGCTGGAAACGAGGTTGGGGTGTTCACCCTAATCCTGATGAGCTCTATTTGGGGAACCCCGCTTTCAGCACTTTGGACTACCCCCAGGGCGGAGAAACCTCCGACGGAACCGGGGTCAGCTTCACATATAAATAATGGGGTACCCATTTCCGAGCCCCTAAACTCCCCTTCAGTGGGAGAAAGTTTACCGGAAACGGGGTTAGGGTATTCAAATTCATAGCTCCTACTTGGAGAACCCCAGTCCTCCACTTTGGACCATTCCCACGGCGGAGAAACCGCCGACAAAACCGGGTTCAGCTTCATATTTGAATTATGTAGTACCGCGTTTCCAAGCCCCTAAACCCCCCAGAGTGGGAGAAATTTCGCTGGAAACGAGGTTGGGGTCGTTCACATTAATAGGTTCTACTTAGGGAACCCCAGTTCCGCCACTTTAGGCCACCCCAGGGCGCATAAACCCCCGACAAAACCGGGTCCAGCTTCACAATTGAATTATGGGGTACCCCGTTTCCAAGCCCCTAAACTCCACTTCAGTGGGTGAAATTTTGCCGGAAACGGGGTTGGGTTGGGTGTGTTGACCCTGATGGGCCCTACTTGGGGAACCCCGTTTCCGGCACTTTGGATTACCCTCAGAACGGAGAAACCCCCAACGGAACTGTGTGCGAAATACTATAACTACGTTTCCATTTCCGTATTTTGCCCATCGTTTCTGTTTCCATTTCCGTATCCGGATTTTACCCACACCCTTGATATACAGGCATTAGGTTGGGCCGCACTTTGTAGGGTTTAAACAATCGTTTTCTTTTCTTTTCTTATATTACAGTAAAACTTGAATCCGGCTAAATGTATTTCACGGATTACGTGCCAACTTATGTACATACTTTATCTTTTTTAGCAAGATAAATTCCTATCAAAAAGATAAAGATAAAGATAAAGATAGCCTGTGATTTTCCTAAAAGATAAAGATAAAGATAAAATAAAGAAATCGTCAAGATAAAGATAAAGATATCTTTATCTTTATCTTTATCTTGCTAAAAAGATAAAGATAAAGATATCTTTTACAACACTAGTGCATACCCCCCAAACCCCCACGCCCATGTGTGTTCGTGTCTGAATCGCATATGACCGCTTTTGACTTAACAATATCTGCGACTTCCTTGCACTAATGTTTCATTACAAAATTTCAGTTCTGCATTTCTCGCGCTTGTCTCAAACACAATTTAATTTTGACTTGCTTTCAACTTTACTGCTTTGTCCTTGTGCGGAATTTAAAGGTAAGATTAATATAATTGAAGCGATTTTTGGCGTGGTGAAAAAATTATAGTCTGTTTCACCGGGCATAAATTCTAAGAATTTTCATCGACAATAAGCCGAGGGTTACGATAATTATATATCAGATCAATGCTATAATCGCAATCTGTCAGCTTATTGTCGGAAACAGTTTTGAAATTTATGACCGAATTTGTTTGAACGAGACTATACATACATAGACATAGGTACCGGCAAAATCATTATGTTTGCATTTGTATGCTTGAATAATCTCAATCCTGTCTCGTAACTTACCAGTCTTTGAAACGAGATGCTATTGCAAGTTTGTTACAGAACACACAAATAGAAAAGAAGCACAAATAGTTGTAGACTCGGATCTTGCGTAAAAAAGAGCTGAAAACGCCCCAATTATCAGCAAAAACGATGACAAGCAGGGGCGCATTGAAGGTGGTCGCGCGGCGCTCCCCTCCAATCGGCCATAATATTTGGCGAGATAAAGAATGGATATGTAATGTGCAATGGTTTTTGGCCGTCAGTGATCTTTATTTCTCAAATTTTTCCGGCACTTTGCTTCGGATAATACCAATTATTTTAATGACATGTATTTCCTCTTGGCGGCCTGAGAAGCTATTTTTCGCTCATGGAATAAGTCTCGGAATAATTTTGAGAACAGAAAAGTTATTTCAGCATATATTATTTTCAAACATAATTTTGAAGAAAGTCGCGTCAAATGCTGCAAATACAGGAAATCGACCAGTAAATTAAGCTTCTTAGAGACCTTGCGTGGTTTTTCGCTAAGAAGAATTAATGATTTTTCCACACAAACTTCTCGAAAATTTCGAATATTTCGAAAAAGTACAGTGGCAAAAGTGATTTTAAATGTCACTTAAAACGCTAAAAACGATATGCGCGTGATGAGGGGCAAAGTTTCCTGAAGAGTGGAAAATCCTAGATCCGCAACTGACGACAAGAGTACTCAATAATATCTAGCTTGATTTTCCTTAGAAATGCGCATGGAAGGGGTTTGGGATCTCTATATCCTCCGGAATAAAAAAGGAAATTCTTTGTGAAAAACGAGACAAAATGATGGCCATGAAAACCGATTAAAATTAAAATTTTTTTCAAAAGTGCTTGAAATTGACCAGAAACTGTAATCATAATTTTAACGTTACTTTTATCATTTATACCAATTTTTTCGTCATTTTGGCCGCAAAAAGCTCAATATTTTAACCCCTAGGCTCGGCTGACCCCCAGACTGGCTGACCTCCAGACCGCCATGCTGCGCATCTACGTTTGTGGTGACTGACAAATTTTAATATAAATACTGCACACCTTTAACAAAATATGCAATCTGAAATTTTACATCGCTAAAGCCAAATAACGTTTCTAATTTTTGTAACAAATCGTTCGCATTAATTTTTGTTCTGTGAGAAGGTTATATTGTGAACAAGATGTCCTTTTTTGCCCTATTCTGTTAAATATGTATATAGGTACGAGTACATATTATGCAAGCTGCGAAGTTAATCAGTCCACGCAACACAAGTGTCTATAAGTTATCTTTCATGCCTAGTTTGTTTTTACTGACTACAACTTTGATAATGTTAACCAAATAGTAGGCATCTCTATTTCTCGTCATAATATCATTCGATTGGTATTCCTTTTCCTTGGTATCAGGCGATTCAAAGACGTTAAAAGCGTTGAAAAATGGAAACGTCAGCTCTGTCAAATATGTATGATTGATTTGGGTTTACTTATTTATTACTCGCATTATGTAAGAGTGGAAGGTTCTATTTTTTCTGTTTGCAGTGCAACTCGTTCGCAACTTCGCCACACTAGAATTAATAATGTGATACACTTCGCTTTGCTTCGTCTTTTGAAAGTGATTCCAGAGAAGTAAAAATATCTTTGAGTCAAAGGACAATAAATGCGGTAATTTTCAGACGTCATCGTATTTGATACGCATTTCAGTTTTTTAAGTTTTACCACGCGTGCCATTTACGTTTTTCAAATTCGCCGAATCCTCCTTGGGATTTTTTCATTTGTTTATCGTCTACGAAGAAAGAACGTAGTCAGAGACGGCGAAAAATTGTGTATTTTGAGCTTTTTCAACGTTTTTTCAGCCTAAGAAGGTACTTTAAATTTTTTCACCCCAGAATTTTTACGTTGCGCATGTATGCGCAGGAGCTGAATGGCGACCTTAAATTCGTCGCGAAATATGATCTCTTAAAAGCAAGTTAAACAAAAGCTTTCATTCAGCATCTGCATTTGTAATGGAAACAGCTTTAAGAAGATGAAGTGCCTTTGTCAAAAAATAAATTGATTTTTTCATTTAGTTCATCCTCAAAATGCCGTTGTGGCGCTAGAGTAATTCATTAAACTAAAAGAATCGTGACTCCAACGTAGCAGCTTGTTCCTTATATTTATAAAAGCATTCATATTGAGATTATATGTGCCATTGGAACAGAAACTAAGATTAAAGTGTATATAAGCTTCAAAATCTTGAGCACTTTACCTTTTTATTAAATTGTTCTAGTTAAAAAAATTCCACGATAAAATAAATATGGCTATCGGCCCTCGTATCAGATCCATCAATTTTTTTAGATATTGATTCTACACAGAATTACATATGCGTGTAAGCCTGAAAATTAGTTAATCAGATTTGAGCGAACTTTATTCGTTGATCGTCAAGCTAACGTTTACGTTTCGGCTTGTTTGTGCACTTGATTTTATAAAACTCCCGGAAGTTTACTGCGAATTTTTTCTATCGACGCAAGAATATTAGGTCAGATGCATACATTCATGGCATGATGTGCATTATGTTCGCAACTACGACCAGAAATGATGCATTTTCGGTTCATCATGTCCTACCCTAAGAGATGCGTGTAATCAAAGAATATGTAAAAAACGTACTGATCGCTTTTTTCTCAGCATTAGATTATCTTGTATGTAGTCCGACCGACATTGAATCGTCAACAAGCGTATGCTAAATTTATACATGGATCGAAAAAACGCTTTTTTTGGCACTTGGGAGCACAAAATGCCATCCAGATAAGAAATGCATTTTAACCAATTTTTTCCACGATATATGATGAGAAGAATAGTTATATTTAGTTAATATAGGAATCGGATGCGTGGCGGCGGGAGGAAAAGAAAGTAAAGAGTGAAATAAAATAAGACTGGGATTCGGCCTTCGGGGTGGCGGGCGGGATATTGTCATGATACTCGCTGGTGGGGTTTTCTCATTATTATGTAAGTATATACAATATTATACTAACATGCAATTTTGTGGTCAGTTATACCAGTTTGGACGTAATTTACGGGCGTTTAACGTATTTTCGGAAATTTCCCAGTGCGTGCATAAGTTAACCTTGAAAACTATCGCTTACCACTTTCATGCGATCCTAACGGTTCATGGTGGTTTTTCGTCGACGGAATTGATCATTTCGTGTGGTTTTTTGCACTTTGGCCGAACTAATCCGATTTTGTATATATTTATTTGTCGACGGAAGATAAAGTTATTGATAACGTCGATATGAGATTATTGCTTGCAGTAGATGCCTCTTCTTACTCCAAATTCGATAAGATATCATTCATTTAATCCGATAATGGATCATCCATTGAAAATCTGCTGGCTATGGCACTCGTTTGTTGCGTCATTAATTCTCGGTAAGTGCTCTTATTTAAGCTAGCTTCAAAAGTAAGTCGGCAGATTACGATAATAATAATATATTATTTTAATGCTAAAATCGCAATGTGTCATCTTATTGGCGGAGATCGTTTTTAAAATTTGTGCCCAAATTTGTGTGAAACATACTATAGTATATTTTTTCGATGAAAATAGAAAGGTAAAATCATTCGGGTAAGTGGCACAACCGCTAACTTACACTACCGCTAGCTGGTATACTACCGCTAATGTAATTGCGATATCAATCAGAAGCTGTGTTTGTATGTGTGTATGCCTTTCTTTTACATATCTTAAGTAGCAAAGGAGTAGAGGCATATATCATTTTTTGTTATGAACTTAAAGAATATCAACATAACCAATAATAATAATATTAGTATTAATATTATCTTAAGATTATTATTAATAATTAGCAATGCATCATCGACTAAAAACGTATAAAATTTTTCTGTTTTTCTTCAGCTGTTCAGTACATGAAGTACGATCTATTAAGGTGAAACGCACCTATTAATACGAAATTCCTCTCCTACCGTGATCAGAAATAAGTTTATATAAATAAGTGCGAAATAGGAATTTAATTTTAATCGGATATATATATATATATATATATATATATATATATATATATATATATATATATATATATATATATATATATATATATATATATATATATATATATATATATATATATATATATATATATATATATATATATATTAGAGCTGTGCCGGGGCCGCCTTTTTTGCCGGGCCGGGGTCTAGGCCCCGGTGCCGGGGCCGGGGGCCTGACCGGGGCCAATAATAGCGTGCTTTACCATGCTCATAGTACGACCCTGCCCTACCCCTTAAATGTACCTATGCATATATTCTGGCTTGTAGATATGCACGTCAAGCGTTAATATTTGTTGGGATTACAAGATATAACAGAACATGGGCATTGGGGGATCTAGACCCCCCATAATTCACATTTCCCTCCAGAAAAAATCCGCTAGACCCCCCAGAAATTGATTCTCAGAATTTTTTCTGTTTTTCTGCGGTTTTTTTATGCTAATGGATAGCTCTCATTGAGAAACGCGAGAAAAGGGTGTTTTTTTCGCTCTACCATATATTATCAGGCACTTTTTGAATTTTGGACTCCCTAGAATTTTTGAGCTGCTCATGTATGGATTTAACTCCTCTGACTTGGATGCGTTTTTCAATGTGCTTTACTTTGCGCTTTTGAAGGCTTACTATTCTATTTGTTCTGATAGACGTAGCTGTCTGCTACCAAGCAAGCTGGAACTGCTCGTCTATATCAATTGCAATTTAAAATATGTCAATTTTGATTATTAATTAGAAATTTGCACCAATCTGACATAGTGAAATAAAGATTTGAATTAGCAAGATCTGTGGTTTGCTTGAAATTGAGTTTGAAGGTAAATCTGCCCAAAACATTATCAATTTTCTCTATTATAATCAACTCTAACATTGGCCCCGGCCCCGGTGCCGGGGCCGGGGCCTGGCCCCGGCACAGCTCTACTATATATATATATATATATATATATATATATATATATATATATATATATATATATATATATATATATATATATATATAAACATATGTATGTAGTTCACTAAAAATGGACAACGCTATTTCATTTAGCTGCTTAAAATAATATATCTCTCAATTTTCCAATGCTGAAACCATTTTTCAAGGCATCCGATTTTTTTATCAGTGTATTGTTTAGAATGTGAAGTTAATTTTTTGCATGTTTTTCGTTTCTAAACTTTATAAATGCCTTCCTTTTTTGATAAGTATTCTTTCGACAGCTGATTGTCCTGATACAACGTGGGTTCCGCACAAAACCAATGGATATTGTTATAAATTTTTCGGCGACCAAAGAAATAGCTGGACTAAGAGCGAGTATTTGTGCACACGGTATAACGAAAATGCACACTTGGCTTCTGTACATTCCAAAGAAGAAATGGACTTTATATTTAGTCTGGTATGGTTTCAAGAAGCGTTTTATCTATAATTGACCCAACTGAACGATAATCAATTATATCTGTTCTCATCCACGAAAAAATATTTTCCGGTCCCGTGTGATTTTAGTGAGAACGTTTATAATTGCTCTTGCTGCTTTTTTCATCTTCCATTTCTTATTTCGCGTAAAGTGTGTAATATTTATCAAAAATTCAACCAGATCTATATTTCTTTGTGTAATTTTTCCGTCAATTTATGAATGAACTATCTTAAATATGAACGGGTAGGATTTTGGTGCTATCCCACACCGTCAGCGTCCCAACATTGCAACCGTTTTAACGTTGCACCTGCTTCAGCACATTGCCATTTGTCCCAATCAGAGTCACAAGGTTGCCACCATGAGTTGCCTGACGGCACTTGTAATTTACCGTTATTGCACTTTTTTATCATTCCGACAAAGATACCATCGTTCTTAACAATATCGTTCTCGTTTTTATGAATAATAATCACTATTTTCTCCACGATTGTCACCTATCTGTACCTATTGTTCTCGTTTTCATAAATGGTAATTTTTTCACTGATGATAAATATTTGAAATCGATTTTTGTCAACGGGAGGAAGGACGATCATGATTGTCCTCTTAAAATATCAATGTTTATTTGTTTGCTGGTTCAGAAACGACTGCAAATATACTGGAACCAGAAAAACTCATTTAAGCACAGGTTTTTGGCACATCTTTTGAGAAAAATTATTGTCTTCATGCAATGTTAGTGCTGCATGTAGTCTTTTTTGTTCTAATCCTTGAGAAAGCCATGATATTTTACGGTCGAACTTTTAATCAGCATCAGGCAACTTTCATCAGAAGTTTGCTAAAAACCTTGTCTTGGAGGTATTCCAGCAAGATTATGGTTCTCCCGTTTATTAACTAAAATTAATTGTCTTTTTGATTACGCTACTGAATGACCTTTCTATCAGCAATAGGAAGATCATTACATACATTGTCGGATGTTACTATTTACATATGTATGTGTGCGCTGAACCTGAGTGCCTTGAATATAAGTCTAATAGCAAAGAAAAATGCTCCGATGGAACAAAAAAGACGAATATACTTGGGATAATGGATCATTAAGGATGTAAAAGGAGTGGACTAGAAAAAGCTCATATATATATATGTACATGTTTAAAAACGCAAAAACTGTTACAAATTAGACTTTCTCTAAGCAGCACAAAAAATCGAAGTATATTCTGCGGCCTGTAGATTGAAATAAACTATCGAACCAAGCAGTCGATTCAAAAAGCAGCAAGTTAGCTATGCAGTAGCTATGGGAAATTAGATTAAGTAAAAGATTATGGTTATACACTCTTATGTAAAGCATTGAAAATTATTTAAAGAAGGTTACACTTTTTCAGAGGCCGCAGAATATACTTGGATTTTTTTGCGTTGCTTAAAAAAATCCGATTTTTAACAGATTTTGTGACTTTAGGCGTATACATAGGGAGCTTTTTCCTAGTCCCCTCCTTTTACATCCTTAATATCCTCATTACCACGTATATTCGTCTTTTTTGTTCCATCGAAGCATTTTTCTTTGCTAGTACTCTACTTTTAATTAGCATGATTTGGGCAAATCAGTCAGTAAACACATACGGTAACATACCACAATAATGACAGCAGTCCAGGAACGCGGGAAACAATATTGTTCTGAACATCAGCATTATCTTTGTTAAACAAGATAGCCTTATCTTATTTAAATGGATCAAAGGTTTTCAGCATAAACTTAATGCAATTATTGGGTGTAAAGAACACTTACGCTCTGATTCGTAATCCTGGTGTTACATAATACATTTTGAAAAAAATAAACTTCTGCGAAGCTCTGAAACTGAAGTCAATTTTAAATGTAAACTTTTTATAACTACTTGGTGTAAAAAAACATGCAGTCAGATTCGTAATCCGGTCTTTACAAAACATATTCCGAAAAGAATTCACGTTTTGCAACGCTCTGGAAGTAAAATAAATTTGTAGTGTAAAGTACACATTGACAATAAATGAATAGTGCAAACTTCACACAACTACTGGGTGTACAGAAAAGTAATAATCAGATTCGTAATCCTGAAGTTACGTAGAACATTTTGAAAAGGATAAAGCTTTCACAAGGCTCTAGAACTAAACTTGATTTGCAGTGTAAACTTTACACAACCACAGAGTGTAAAAAATTTTAGTCGGATTCTTAATCTTGATATTACTTTGGTATTACGATCAACATTTATGAAAAGAATTTAGTCTCTACAATGGCCTTAAGACAAATAAATATTAGATGTAAACCACTTTACATAACTCTTGAGTGTAAACAAACACGCCTAACTGGCGTAGCACGTTTGATTCATGCTACATTTATAGACTTGAGATCATGTCCAGATTTATAAGCGGAGAAGTTGGCCGAAAAAAACAAGACAGAAACACGTTTAACAAACCCAATTTTTGACTTAACACCTCCCGAAAAAGCTCAATATTGATTTAAATAAACACAATTTGCTGTGACGTGTACCTCTTAGAAAGTAATTTATTTTTATTCTATTTGGCCTATTCCGACTTCTAAAGGGAGAAAATAGCGGACAAAAAACTGACAAAAACGTATTTTCCACCACCCGACACATTGTAAACTTTCAAAATTTGAATCTAACTCCCTATTGAGTTTAAACAAATTCGGATTAAGCCAGTTTGTAGCATTCGAATGGTAGTACCTTTATGTATGGAAAATTTCTGTTCCGCAAAATATTTCAGGTATTGACCAATCAAAAATGGGAAGAAAACGTTTTTTTGCCCCATGTTACACCCCCGATTTCTAACTTTACTCCTCCATAAGTAAGTCAATATTGAGTTTTTTGAACACACTTTGCTGCGAGGTGTAGCCGTTAAATTGAGCTTTATTTTTTTGTATTTAATTTTTCTCGACTTATACCCGGAGAAACTGGTGGAGAAATCTCATACTAAAACTGTTTTTTACACCATCATCCACTAGCGTATAAAGTTTGAACCCCTAGATCTAACTCCGTATTGAGTGTAAAACGTTTGCTGGTAAGCCGAAAGTAGCCCTAGAATCGTAGTACATTTCTGCTGGAATAAGTTTTTTGGGACTCATAATTGGAGTTGTTGGTAGACAAAAAACAGGCCAAAATGTGTTTTTTCACCCTAAGATTCTTTATACTCTTTACACTGCCTCTCTGGGAATAAGTCACTTTCTGAAATAACAAAAATTAATGTATCGAGCTTACTCATTTGTCTACAATTTGAAAAAAAAACCAGACTAAACAGAATGCAAAACGAGTTAGGAAAGTCGTGTGACCGACGAAAATTTAAAAAACTATATGTTATGACTTTACACATAAACTTTACACGCTCTTTACATATTGGGTATTGATTTAAAACAAAAACAAAAAACACGGGCAGCGAAGTTTTTATTGTCTATCTTATACAGAAGTGTCCCGTTATACCTGTAGGGGGTAGACATATATTGGGGGTACCCAAGCATATTTTAGGTACACGCTAACGGGCTACCTATGATATGTATTACTACAGCATCAAATATTTAACATTGGCTTTCATAGACAGTGTGGATCGTATATTGTCAATGTTGGGATTCACGTGGCTAATTTGTGATTCATGGTGCCAGTGCTGAGTAGGACCGGTTGCAGTAGTGACAATGCCGAGGGCACGATTGGGTCCTCTACCTGCATACTCGATTTCTCGAATAAATTACGATATTCCTCCAAAGCCGTTTTAGATATTTGAAGTCTATCTGCCTGATCGTGTCAAACATACATTATCTGGTCACTTGCATGCATGCACGCTGCACAGCATGGACATTCTGGGGGAGGAGGGGTTTAAACTAAAATTTTCTTGAATTGTTTCTCCTTGGGCTCAAAAGATATGGGAATGCGTCAAAAACGTCATTTTTAGGCATTTTTGACGTTTCTTATCCTCATTAGAAGGTGAGAGCATTTATAAAACTTTGAAAACGCATGGAAATAATCGAGTAAATTGAACAAAATATTGTCAAAAAATGAATGAAAGGCGCGAAGTGCCGAAAATGTTAACACTATGGAGCCAAAGTATCGCTTAAAACGCTTAAAATAGCACTCTTCCTACAATTTTCCGGAAAATCTAAAATTGTCGGGGATTGCGAAAATCTTTTGCGCCCCCCAAGATAATCCATGGTCACTTGATTATGTGTGTAAGAATTTCATTTAATTCTGTATTCTGCCTTTTGTTGGTACTGGCTGATGTCTTTCTCTACCTTATTTTTACTTACTGTCATGCCTTGTGCAATCTCTTGTGTTGATTCGTACAAATTTTCCCAGATAAACGACAGTAATAGCCATTGGCAGCATGATGACCACTTGCACCATTATGCATATATGAGTGATTTTGCCTGGATTGGTCTCACCACATTTTGTCCGGAAAACAGCCGGGGAAGGTGAGTAGGCAAAATATTATTTGTGTGCGACCTTTGTCTTTAAATTTTCAATTTTATCAAATACAGGACAATTAAATCAGATAAATTAATGTATACTTTTAGAGGTACAAAAATGCATTATTGGCGTCGATACCAAATTTTTAGCATACTGAGTGGTTTACTTGATGAAAATGAATATTTTATAGCTGCCGGGCCCTTTCGCATTATAGCAGTATTTTGAGCTCGGCACTAATCATTAGTTAGGAATAATTTTGATAGTCATGTTAAAGATGTAGTAATTAATTCATAGAACTTCGAGTTCAGATCACATGTGTTTTTTGCGCGGTTTTTTGTATTCGGCAAAGATTTTTTCCGATGTTCAAAGACTTTGGGACCGTCTTTGTATACGTACAAAGATTTTTGGGAAGACAAAAACTGTAAAGTCTAAAATTCCCAAAAATTTTCGGCGCTTCTCACTGAAATGAGTAATTGTTTGTTCTACAGGGTGTCCCATCAAACTATCCGACATGTTTTTTCTTAATAACTCCCTTAATTCTCATTATTTTTTAATTATTTTTTAGATATTGTTATAGGAAACAATCTGACAAGAGTTAATCGTTTTTGCTTGTCCGTGGTGTAAATTGCAGAACTTAGTGTAAAAAATGCAATAAAAAATAATAAATTCTGAATATTCGAACGCTTATGAATCGATAAAAAAATTGTTGAATAGTTTTACATAAGTTCATGAGAAATGGCTGTCAAAAGTGAGTACGACAATTTTTGCATAGTCAAGAAGAGTTTATTTCCTTAAAATTAATATATTTTTAAGAGTATGTAAGCAAATCATGTCAAACTTTGTCATTCGATGGCCTATTAGACATTTTAAATTGGCTTAAAGAGTTTTCAAAAAATATTGAAAATGGATCGACCTAACGCGAAAAAGCAATTGGGACAACCTGCAAAAACTAAGGTTTATGCAAACTTCTGCAGCTTTTATCAAGAGTGAGCCAAAACAACCAAATCACGTCATCCAGTTTTCTATTGAACCTTTCAACTATGTATAAAAATTAATGAAAAATAATGAAAATTTTTGGAGTTATTGTGAAAAAACAGTTGGGACAGTTAGGCGGGACACCAATTTTATCTCTCTATATTGGTAGAAATTGCGTTTAGAAAGCAAAATTACCAAATTTTTTAGCGCTTCGCATTGTTTTGAGACAACTTTCAGTATTTTTTGTCATCAGAAACCCAGAAACTGGCTAAAAATACTACCAAAGGTCGAAAAACCCTGTTTTACCACACCGAAAGCGCTACTATACCATATAATAGCACCCAAAAATTCACTTGTATAAAATTTTCAGACTTTTGGGGACCATCTTTGTATATGTACATAGGGATCTTGTACAAAGAACACTAGATTTTTGCATGGTCTTTAATTTTTTTGTGTTCAATAAAGGATTTTTTTAGGTGGACTGACGGATCTCCTATTGATTACAGTTTATTGAAGATGCCTGTAAATGACGAGAGGTCGGATAAATGTGTAGCTTATTATATTTCACATAGCAAACCGAGTAAGAATGATTACAGAAAATGCACTTTGAAGAGATTTATGCATATAGAATATTTTCTTAAATTAATAGTGTAATTCATCATCAACCAAGAGCAATGAACAACGTTTGTGATTCATGTACACATTGCATCGTTCAAGCGCATTTTATATTCAAGCCATGTCTAAAAGGAAAAAAACTTCAATACGTTGGACATTCCAGCTAATGTAAAAAATCGTTTTCATCATCATATTTGCTCATTCATGTGGCAACATATCGTTTTGACTATAAACGGGAAAATTAACATTTGATAGTCTACTGTAATTCAGTTACACAATAATATGACATGATTATATGAATTTTAGAATCAGCAATCAATGTGCTTTTAGCAGCATGTACTTTTAGGTCCAATGCTACAGTAATAAGCTGACTTCAAGCCTTCAAAATAAAGTGGTTGATGATCATTCAAAAAGTGTTTACCTTTTAGCTTTGTTGAGCAAATCTCAGGAACTGCAGCTTCAATTTAGACGAAAGAAAGTGTTTTAGATAGAAAATTTTGGGGCGCAACTATTTTGCCGAAAAAATCAAAATTTCTTATCACTGTAGCTTGTCACCTCGAAAAAATAGCGAAAATTGGCTCAGGCTTTCATTTGCCCAGTATTGTTGGTAGAAAGTAGCAAAATAGTTGCGTCTTTAGATGGGATTTATTGTGCAATAAATGCGATTAACCAGGATTTGCTTGTTCTTCCGGTTCGATTAATGCAAATTTGTGTCATTGGGGCAGCCATATTAGAAAAACAGTACTTTAAGTTCAGCTGTCTAAGTACTTTACATAATTCAACAATTAAGCGCATTTTGAAAAAAGTAAGAAAGAGCTTTTAAATGATTGCTTGTTTGTTTGATTTGGATAATTAGAAAAAAGTTCAATATGGCTGCCATTTTAGTTACTGTGATGAAAAAATGCGTTTTTTTACAAATTAAGATTTATAATTTTTCACTGCTTTAGAATAGTTAGCATTTTTTCTGTATATAGATAGAAAATTTTAGATGCTCTTTCTATTGAGATATGTTTTGGAGTATGGCTTTTAATAGATTTTTTGATCTTTGCATTTTAAACTGAAAAATCATTCATGTTACACTGAAAATGACGTGGCAAGTATGTACTTATTTTCATTTTTGCAGAGTGGATTACGAAGTTTTGTGGTTCTTTGGGTCCGTATATTTGTAAAGTCGCTCAGAATATAAGTTCATTAACCGAAAAAAATGTTGATGGTAAGATATCAATTAATTATTAAAACGTTTAACAAATTCTATTACAAAATTGATGGAATTAAAATTTTGGCTGAATCCGATCCTTGGAGGGGGCACCATAGGTGGGCAGCACTGGAATTCTGGGGGGGGGGTGAAAAAATTTTCAAAGGTCAAAAAATTGTCTTAAAAGTGGTTGTATGGCGAAAAAACACATTTTTTCGACGTTTCTCATTGAGCTCTATCCAATGGCATCAAAAAATTGCTGAAAAAGCAAAAAAAATTTCAAAATTTGAATTCTGGGGGGTATTTTGATTTCTGGGGGGTTTTTCAACTTCTGGGGGTTGCATACCCCCAACCCCCACGCCCATGTGTGGTGGGCACGCCGCCAGTTCTGACCGGAGCGACTCGAGCAAACAAATTAGCGACCCGAGCGCTCACTTAAGTAAACAAAAGTGCGCGATTAGTTATGCTGGGCTGACCTCGTCGGTCGACCAATTATGCGTCTTGTACTTTAATACGCCCGACTATGGGAGTATTTTTTGACAAATTTTTACAGAATGAAAATCAAATTTTAAAGTTCAATTTTTCGAACTCATTGTGAAAAATTGAGCAAGAAAATATATAATATTACAACATTTCATTCACTCTGGAAAAAGTTGACTGACTTCCAATGTGAGAGCATTAATAAATGCAGTTTTATAAGTAGCGCTCTATTTCTTGGCATGGACACATATTTTGAATTTTTTCGCATGTTGTTTTATAGGTACCGTCTCAACACTCCCACTGTCTCAACATTCCCACTGTCTCAACATTCCCACTATCTGAACGCTCCCACTCGAATTCTCAACACTTCTACTGTCTCAACATTCCCACTGTCTCAACATTCCCACTGTCTCAACACTCCCACTCGAATTCTCAACACTCCCACTGTCTCAGCATTCCCACTGTCGCAATGCTTAACGGGACCAAATGGGCATGAAGCGTCTGGTTGGGGTCTAGAGACCCCCTCTCGCCCAAGAATCTGGCGAACTTCCTAGAATTGTTATCATTGATTCTTTTTGGGACTTGATCCCGTCTGGAGGAGCCCCATAATTTTTACGCTGCCCATGCATGAACGGTAAATTTCACTCAAGGGCGATACGATTTACAACCTTGCACAAATTCCAGTTCAGATTTAGGATTTTAAATATCACTTAATGGTGATAAGATCTACGACCTTGCACATATTCTACTTCAACGGATTTAGGATTTTACTGACACGGATGCCACACGCCACTGTTTCGAAATTTCAATGGCGAAGCTATGGTAATTAGTTAGCAAGATTTAATGTCATCAAAAAATACATCAAGATGCAGGTATCGCGAAATGCGTTTCATTTTTATCAACATGCGTGATGATAACAACGCTATATCCATTAACAGTTTAACCAAGAAGATTTATAATCTTTATGTAATGTTATCTAATATTAAAGGTCAGGACCCGCCAACTTCAGGCAGGAGCTCCAGCCCGTCCACGGGATCCTCGTTATTTCGCTGTGGACAATGGAATAGTGCGTGCCAAAGAAAATTTTGCACTCGAAATCATCAGGGTCCAGCCTGAGCAGCTGATAGAAAATGCACGCGGTTATTTGAATCACTTAATATATCTTCTTGGTTAAACCGTTAATGGATATAGCGTTGTTATCATCACGCATGTGGATAAAAATGAAATGCATTTCGCGATACCTGCATCTTGATGTATTTTCTGATGACATTAAATCTTGCTAACTAATTACCATAGCTTCGCCATTGAAATTGCGAAACAGTGGCATGTGGCATCCGTGTCAGTAAAATCCTAAATCCGTTGAAGTAGAATATGCGCAAGGTCGTAGATCTTATCATCATTAAGTGATATTTAAAATCCTAAATCTGAACTGGAATATGTGCAAGGTTGTAAATCTTATCGCCCTTAAGTGAAATTTACCGTTCATGCATGGGCAGCGTAAAAATTATGGGGCTCCGGACGGGATCAAGTCCCAAAAGGTATCAATGATAACAATTCTAGGAAGTTCGCCAGATTCTTGGGCGAGAGGGGTCTCTAGACCCCACTTAGACGCTTCATGCTCATATATGGTCCCGTTTAGCATTGCGACAGTGGGAATGTTGAGACAGTGGGAGTGTTGAGAATTCGAGTGGGAGTGTTGAGACAGTGGGAATGTTGAGACAGTGGGAATGTTGAGACAGTGGGAGTGTTGAGAATTCGAGTGGGAGTGTTGAGACAGTTGGAATGTTGAGACGGTGGGAATGTTGAGACGGTGGGAATGTTGAGACGGTGGGAGTGTTGAGGCACAATCGTTTTGTAAAGGTCCCAGAAAAGATAAAAATAAACATTCCTTTGTTTTCATTATCTAGGGTCTAGTAAACACAAGTTCAACGATTTTAACGATGCGTTTTTGCGATTGTTCAACGATTTTTGCGATACGTGTGCTTCTATGTATAACGTTCGTTGACAAATCGTGGTAGTTTTTCATGTTGACGCTGTTGGCTTAGTATTATTTTAAAATATTCGACTTTTATTTACAAAATAAATGTCAAGTGCTCTCAAAATTTAAAATAAGTCAACTTTTTCCAGAGTGAATGAAATGTTGTTGTATTATATATTTTCTTGCTCCATTTTTCAAGATGAGCTCAAAAAACTAAACTTTAAAATTTGATTTTCGCTATGTAAAAAAATTTTGTTAAAAAATGCTCCCATAGTCGGGCGCATTACTGTAAGTATCAGACGCATAATTGGTCGACCGAAGAGGTCAGCCCAGCATAATTGATTGCGCACTTTTGTTTACCTAAGTGAGAGCTCGGGTCGCTAATTTGTTTGCTCGAGTCGCTCCGGTCAGAACTGGCGGCGTGCCCCTCCAGGATCGGATTCAGCCATAATTTTATTTATGCATACCTAAAAGTAATTATGTAGAATTTATTTATTACAGTTTGATTTAGAGCCAGCGTATGTAATTTTTAATATAATCCATTCTTTGCGATAATCTATTAATTTTCAATACTTCAGTGGAAGACAAGTGTTTATTCTACAATAAGTTTTTAATGACTCCTTTTGTGTTTTTCTTTTTATCAATATAATCGTCGCCAATGCTAATAGTATTTTTTAAAAATAGTATTTTGACAATTTCAATATGACGTATTTATAGATTTATGTGGTGATTGGCGCTGGTGCCGTTTTGAAGAAAAGTGCTACAGAATCGATACTCTACCAAAGGTTTGGCTCGATGCCAGAAGTTCTTGTCGTCAGAATGGCGGTGACTTGCTATCGGTGCATTCGGAAGATGAGCTTATTTACGTTTTACAAAAATTCGTGAGTACACATAATTTTGAACATCAAAAATTACATTGCTTCTTAATTACATTGCTGAGCACGTGATCGCCTTTTTATTTTTGAACTATTTTCCGGTCGATATTTATTGATTTAATCAAACATGATTGATGTGATAAGCTTCAAAGATTATGTGAATTTACACCCTAGAAGGAATTCCTACTGAAACGTATAAAAATGATACGCGTTCTTGAGGGGGTTGAATCGCAGACTGGCAATTGACCTTCCGCAAAATGAGTGCGGCGACCCTCCCTCCCCCCCCGAGTTGTCGTTTTTTGTGGAAAAAATTGTAAAAAGTATGCCTTTTTAAGCGATTTAGCTCATTTTTGGCTCATAAGTCTCAAATTTTCGGCGCTACGCGCCATATTTACATTTTTGGACTATATTTTGTTCAATTTGTTCGATATTTCTCAAATTTTCTTTAAATGTTTTCATGTTTTTGTGGTTTAGATCGAACGTGCATTGTCTGGAACATCAAAAACGGTGTTTTTGGCGTGTACCCATAGTTTTTTAGCCAATAAAGGCACTTTTCTAAATTATTTTTTCGGGCCTGACTGCTTCCAGAATTTCTATGCTGTACATGCTTGATTGAAATGTGCTCTATTATACACTTATCGAAATGAAAAATTATTGAAGAACGAGCAGCAGTTCCATAATTTGATTATTAAAATGTTTTGTTCAATTAAATTTGGAGAATTTCAGGAATTATAATTTTGAAATTCTTGAGGGACGTGGATACTCCAAATTTTAAAGTGGTATTTTTGTTAATAGGCTACTTTTGACCATGCATAAGTAGTATCATCGAAATTATGGGAGTCTTCCAGATTCTGAGGGACATAGTCAGACCCCAACGCCCACGTGTGTGCTTAACTGTTCATTTTTCTTGACGGTGGAGTGATTACAGTGCGGCGTTTAAATTGTTAGCTATTCATTCATGCTGCTGTGATATTTAATCTTCTAGAAATATAAATAAAATGACATATTTTCTGTGCCTACTCGCCTCGAATCTATTGTTTTTCAGCTGTCAGGATGGGACATAGACGAATCATTTTGGACGGGTCTGAATAAATACGAATCGATGGATGAACGATTTAGGTAAAGCTTATTAGGATTAATTTTCGTCTATGAAATTTGTGGCAATATCTAGCTTTAAAAATGGATGTGACTGTGACTTCGCACCTAAGAAATTTGAAATCTTGTACGAAAAAAGGAGAAAAATTTTGGGCAGCTTGCTTCAACTTCGATTAAGCTGAATCTCATGGCTCAAAGAAGCATTTTTAATGTAGGCGGTTTTTATTTTATTTATACGGATATAAGGAATTTGATAACATTTTCCTAAATTCAGGTAAATTTTTCTCGGAATGCAAATCGCAAAATGCAATGTTCCACTCGAGTACATGTTTACGTCTTATTGTGCTCCTCATTGTTATTATCTTTACTGAAATTTTTATTAGTAAATGCTTTCATGTAGTCTTATTTTATGCTCATCGTGTCGTAAACTGCTTCATAATATACAATATTTGCGAGTATTCTTGAGTTGACCTACTGATAAATTCTTTCTTCCGCGTCCAAAATAAGGCTTGCCTAACTTATAAGTTTTGAATTCATTTAGGTGGTCTGATAATACTCCTTTAGATTACGTCCCGAAAATGTCTATCGAATATTTGGAATGGAGGAAAGCAAGTTGCGTGATGTTGAGCTCACGAAATATGGACTATATACTGCAGAATAATGGTAAGTAAGCAATAATTAAGAATAGTACTATAGCAGTAATTTAGCAAACAACTCGATTTTTTAACATACTCGTAATTTCAAAAAATAGACAAAAGCTTATTTTGATGTTTTAGCAAATTTTATTAAAATTGATATCCGCTATAAAGTAATTTGTTTTCCGCTCATTAAACAACTTGCGTTTCGCTTTGTTGTATAAGGAGCTGTTTTTTGCACATTTTGCATTTATCCTAACCAGTTTTTAATTTTTCACTCTGCGATCAACTGATTGACTGCTTTTTAGGACAAGTTTGGAAATTAGATAGATGCGACAAAAAGCATATGTCAATTTGCTGGAAGCAGACGAGGAATTACACGAATCCCTCTTTGTCTACTTTACCAAACTCCAGGAGTAATAATTTAGCCGGATATTGCAAACCTGGCTGGACAAGATACAGTGAGGCTTTTTCGCAGTGATAAACTGGATAATAGCAAAGATAATGAAACAGTGAATGATCAAAATAAAACGGCTTAAATTATTTTAACAATTATCAAAGCAAGCATGAAACAATTAATTACACTTTTCTTTTTTAGCAGATTTTAGACATTGTGTTTCTTAAATTGCATTCAGTTTAAATCTTGGTCTCATTTCAACTTTTCAAGCATTTTTTCAATCTCAATTTGTGGTTCTTTCTTATGTTTGTGACTTTTCCTATTCCATTTTTGTCAAATGAATATTATAGATGCTTTTGCATCAGGTAATAAGTGTTACAAAGCATATGGCATCAAAGATAAGAAGGAAAGAGCCGCATTCTTCAACGCATCTGCTGTTTGCTACACCGAAAATGCACATTTGGTCAGTATAAAGGACGTTTACGAAAACTGTAAGTTGACATCTGGATAACATTATCTCCCCAGAACAAATGGCGATTTTTGATTTGAATTCATTTTCCTTAAAGAATGCATAAGTTGAAATTAGATACTTTTAAAAATTAGTGAAAGATTGCATTTTATTTCCGAATACCTCTAATTTTTCGGTTCCAATTCTAATCTTTATAAACTACTTTTCGACCATACACATAAAAACGCCTGCCGCGAAAAGCGTGTGATGCTAAAGACGGTGTTCTTTCTTTTATATTGCATAAAGCAATGAAATTTCACTCAAATATGGAAATTAAGTGTTTCAAACATGTATAATCGTTAATGCAGCTTTTGATGACTTCTGAAGCTTTTCTATAATCATCGCAAGTTGAATAAAATAATGGAATTTCGCTCAAAAAATTGATATGATGAAAGTGATCGGACTTTAAAGCAAAACGGACTTCGGATACCTTCACTTGACCGTCAGCTGATGTTGACAAAAAGAAGAATGTAAATTTTCACTTAAGTTAGCAGGCCTTCTGAATTTGTGTGAAAAATAAAATTTTAAATTCAGCTATCTCAATAACTTCTTGTAGATAGACAAAAACAATGGCGTATTTGAGTATTTCTCTGCGAGCTCGATATTTTGGAGAATGAAACATTTTTTAAAAATTTATTTTGATTCCAGCTGTCTGCAAAAAAGCGGTCGTATAAAATGGTCATACAAAGGATCGACTGTGCTGAAAAATTGTTTAACTTGTTTGTACTTAATTCTGGTACATTGCAAAGAAAAAGATAAATAAATAAAATAAAATAAGTCTGCATAGTTTGTCAGAAAACTTTGGCTTATCCACTGTGTTTACACAAACTTGAGCTGTTTAGAAGACAAAAGTTGGCAAAATAATGAATTGGGCGCGAAGCGTCCTAAAATTTTCGGCCTATTAGCTCTAAAGTATGCTGAAATCCATTCTGGTGGTAATTTTCGATGTTTTTTCTTTGGGTGTACTCTTGTGGATAAGCCGTAGTCCCAACATTCCCACCAGGCACGTAGCTCTGGGGTGAATGAGGGGGTCTGGACCCCCCAAAATTCAAAAAACACCGAAAAAATAGTACTTTTTGAACTTTATTTTGTGCTATTTTTGGCCTTTTTGGACCCCGGACCTCCCAAAATTGGTGTTGGTCCCCCAAAATAGGACGGCCAGCTACGTGTCTGATTCCCACCGTCCCAACACTTCCACTATCCCAACATTCCTACCGCGGAGTCCCAACATTCCCACTGTCCCAACATTTCCAGCATCCCAACATTCCCACCGCGAGTCTCAAAATTCCCATCATCCTATCACTGTCTCAGTACTCTCACCGACCTAACATAATCCCACCGTCCCAACATTCCCACTGCAAGTGCCGAAACTGCCACCGACAGGAAAAGTCGTCCGGAGGGTAAAAGAGGGGTTATCACAAGACATGCACGTTAGGGTTTGGATGGGGTCCTGTCTGACCCAACCAGAATGGAAAATGGAAAATTTTGTGGGGGAAATTTTGGCAAAATGAAGGCCAAAAACGGATAAAAAAATGAAAATTTTATTCAAAAGTGCTTCAAATTGACCGGAAACTGTGTAATAACGAGTTCTAAGGGTATTTTAGCGCTTATACCAGTTTTTGCGGTCATTTTGGCCTAACAGCTCAATTTTTGACCCCTCCCCCAGATCGGCCATGCTGTGCACCTACGGTTATTACCCTGCTAAAGAGTTCAGAAGTTATGTACTGACGAGCAATTTAGGCTTGAAAAAATATACTTTTAGGCAAGAGGCAGTGCTTTTACTTGTAAATTACATGTAAATGCAATGTAGTAGATATGTACATAAGCAGTAAATTCATTCTGAGAAGGGACTGATGGGGCGAAAATCGCAAAAAAGTGCCACAAATACAATCTTGGGATCTTTGCTAAATTCTAAGTAGTGTACATTTAAGGGGTCTAATCTCCGGCTTACCAACACCCGTTGTGTGAGTATGTTAAGACGGTGGCAATGTTGGGACTAGTGGTGGGAAATGTTGAAACTCGCGGTGGGAATGTTGGGACGGTGGGAATGTTGGAATAGTGGGATGTTTGAACCTGCGGTGGGAATGTTGGGACCCGTGGTGGGAAAGATGGGATGGTGGGAACGTTTGGACGGTGGGAATGTTGGAACGGTGGGAATGTTGGGACTCGCTTTGGGAATGTTGGGACTTCACGGTGGAAATGTTGGTACGGTGGGAATGTTGGCTCACGCATGGGAATTCCGGGAGATGACATTATAAAGTGCCTTTTTGGGCCCAAAAATGGTAGGTACGCGTCAAAAACATCGTTTTTCAGCGTTTCTGACGATGCTCTATCTTTCTAGAGCGTAAAAACATGAAAAGAATTTCAAAAAAAATCGAAAAAGTCAAACAAATTGAACAAAATATAGTCAAAACATGAGTATAATGGCGCGGAGCGCCGAAAATTTGGCACTTTTGAGCAAATAGATAGATAGCT